>JABUQX010140992.1:7500-17500 GCA_015478945.1 Trachelipus rathkii
ATATATATATATATATATATATATATATATATATATATAACATATAACTAACAATAACCAGCAACCAGCATATACTATATAACTTTCTGCTGCTCACTGTATGCTATGCTGCCTTTATACTGTATATATATACCCTTACTTGAGCACGTGGCTGAAAGCGCCACGTGCTCAAGTAAGGGTATGCTGCTGCTGTATGTAGCCAACAGCATGTAACCAGCCAATAGCAACAACCAATAACGGGCACCAGCCAGCGCAGTGCAGTAGCCAACCAACTAGCAATAATAACATAGTAATATACGTATATATAATATATATATGTGTAATATATATAATATGTAATGCTTTAACTTATGTCGGTGATATTATAGACGAAAGGCGAAGATTGTCTTGATAATCGGTGCGATTTACCAGTTCGCTAAGTTCAAGCAGCATGAGAAAAAGAGTTAATATTGAAGGAGATGGCTTTTGCTACATAACCATCATTTCAGCCACCTCGATATGTTTGGCAGTTAGGCCCAGCAATGACAAACAGTTTGCCTTAATGCGGAGCGCGTATGGGGTTCAGCTCCTTTACTTTACTGTCGTTTGCCTTCCCAAATTTGCCTGTTAGCAAAGGTATCCCAAAGAGAAATAAGATTATCTGTGAAAAATCCACAAAGAGAGAGACTGATGACTTAATCCCAAACTATTTACGCAGTTAGGGTGCTGTAGGCCAAGGGGTTTCATTGGCTCACCAGCCCAGTATCAGATTTTTAGCACACACTATACTGCTGTTAGAAAGAGTTCGCTCCTGGCTGATCACTTAATTTTTAAGACAGGCCCACTGCTTGATATGCTCAGTCATTTAATACCAATGGGTCTTTTCATAAATAAAGATTTAACTCAGCACGGAGCACCATCGCTGAATTCTTAAAAGTAAGATGACAAAATGATGTTTCCATCCAGAGACCAATACAAATGATTTAGGATGCTGGCTGGATTTTCTAAGGTAAACAGTGCTCTGTGAAGGGTTGAAGCTACCTATCTCAAGATCAAGGTTTATGAAGCAGTTTAGCGGTGTCGAAGATATTAATATGAAAATGTCCCAGATTCAGTGGTATAAAAACCTCAAACGGTACTCCTGACGAAAATGGTGAATCCCAGCGGTTGTCGCTGCGCAAGCGGGTGAATGCGAACAATCGTGGTCGTCGTATCATGGAGAATGTCAGATCATTTGGCTTTCGGCTACTCAGCGGATCTGCATCGGCAATAAGTCTTTCAGTTTGACCAGTTGGCTCTATCCAGCTGTCTCTGGTGGACGTGAAAACGATAGACACATAAATATCGTGAGATAATGATATAAAAACTACGTTATGGCCAAGTCTGTATTAAAATAAAGAAAACATCCGATTTAAGCGATATGTGACTATATGTATATATGTAGCAACCAGCCAGCCATAACCAGCAGCAACCAATAACGCCAACAACCTGTATATGCATGTAGCCAGCAATAATAGCAACAGCCAATATGTAACAACAGCAACCAACCAGCCAACCAGCAGCCATGGCATATATGTATGTAATAATACAACGTAGCTAACAACAACCTGCGCCTGTAGCATAATAATATATAACATATAATATATAATAATAACGCTATATATATATATAATAACGTAGCATATATATATATATATTAATAATAATAATAATAATAATAAAAATAATAATGTAAAAATAATAATAATAATAAAAATAATAATAACAAAAATAATAAACGCAAAAACAGCGGCTTTAGCAACAAAGTATGAGAAAAAAAAGCGTATCGCTGTGATCTCAAGCGAGCATTAGTTGTCTACTATAGCCAGATTGTAAAAATATGCTGTTTTTAATTTCACTAATCGAGCAAAATAGCGATCTGCCTACTGTTCTCAAGCAAAAATGATGGCACGACGTGCGTTCAAACGAACCAGAAGGTTTGCTTCACGTATGGCAATGCTAAATATTCGTATTTAACAAAACAAAATGTTTTTAACTACGTTAAACCACAAAACATTTGTATCTTCGAACTCAACGCAACGCCGCCATGCCACCACCATACCATACCATGACGATGACGGTGACCGATGTGTAGATGGCCAGGTCTTGGAGGCCAATGTCAGCTCAGCGCCCTTTGTATTGGCTTATGGGTGGCGAGGTGATGACGACCCGATATCATGCTAAAGTAATATTTGATATTGATTAATATGCCCATGTATGACACCAGATGTGTATGTGTGTATTTGTGTGAGCGTAAATAAATAGTAATAACAATAGGCATGAAGTAAATAACACTAAGTATAATAATAAAAATAATAATAAAAATAAAAATAAAATAATAAAAATAATAAAAAATAATAAAATAAAAATAAATAAAAAGTATTAAAACAAAATAAAAAACATAATGTTAATAAATAACCTTGAGTTAAAGAAAGCAGTAAAGCATATATGAGAGTTAAAGCAGTAAAACATATGAGTTAAAGCAGTAAAGCAGTAAAACAAAAGCCTACTAATCCTTTTGTTGCTAGGTAACACCTCTATTGATTTACTGATTTACTGCTTTAAGGTATGTAATGTTAATAAATATATGAGTTAAAAACAGTAAAACATATGAAAACAGTAAAGCAGTAAAACAAAAACATACTAATCCCTTGTTGCTATGTACATATTGATTTTACTGATTTACTGCTTTAAGGTATGTAATGTTAATAAATATATGAGTTAAAGCAGTAAAACATATGAGTTAAAGCAGTAAAGCAGTAAAACAAGTATACTAATCCCCTTGTTGCTATGTAACACCTCTATTGATTTACTGATTTACTGCTTTAAGTATGTAATGTAATAAATATAACAGTTTATTCAGTAGGCCAAATGAGTTAAAGCAGTAAAGCAGTTAAACAAAAAAGCACAAACCCCTTTGTTTGCTATGCTTAACACCTCTATTGATTTGCGATTTTCTTTAAAGGTATGTAATGTTAATATATATATGAGTTAAAGCAGTAAAAGCATATGAGTTAAGCAGTAAAGCAGTAAAAACAAAAGCATACTAATCCCACTAGGTGTTGCTATGTAACACCTATTGATTTACTGATTTACTGCTTTAAAGGTATGTATTGTATGACATAACGTTAATAAATATATGAGTTAAAACAGTAGAGCAGAAAGAAACTAATCCCCTATAATCCCTTTGTTGCTAGATAACACCTCTATTACTGATTTACTGTTTTTACTGCTTTAGATCTGTAAAGTATATGTTTTAATAAAAAAATGTTTAAGTATAGTAAAAATGAATGACTCATAGTATATTTGAAAATAAATTTTTTGAATTTACATTGATATCACAAATATGAAATATGTGTTAAATAATAATAATAATAGGTCTGTAATGAGTTACAGTTTGGTATCATAAAAGAATGTTTTTAATAAATCTTTAGGGGTAATGAATAAAGTGACTCATAGTATAATTTGAGATATATATATATATATATAATAATATATATATATATATATATATAATAACATATATCTTCTATACTCTTATAGCAGCATATAATAATAGCAGCCTTAACTTAGTAGCAACAACATACTGTGTAATAGCTGCTTAGCTGCAGCAACCTGTAGCTAACCAACATATTTATACCTTAGCTATGCTATATATGTATAATAATAGTAACCAATGTATATATAATAACATACCTTATATATACCAACCAATAATAACCAGCCAGCACTGCTGCTGTAACAATATATATATACAACTAATATATATATATATATATATATATATATGTGAAAGGAAAGGTGTGTTTGATGACTGTGTGTGTGTGTGTGTGTCTGTGTGCGTGTGCGTTTGTATGTATGTATGTGTGTGTGTATGTGTGTATGCGTGTGTGTACGTGTAGTGAGGGTGTGTGTGTGTGTTTGTGTGTGTGTGTGTGTGTGTGTGTGTGTGGTGTGTAGTAGCATGTGGCAATATGTGTGATGATGGACATGATGACATGCGTGTGTGTACGTGTATGTGTGTGTGTGTGTGCAAGTATGTGTATATATATGTATGTATGACGTATGGATGATAGCGGTTTGCTCTACCTATATATATCTCTCTCTCTCTCTCTCTCTCGTTGTATATATATATATATATATATATATATATATATATATATATATATATATATATGTATATATAAATTTATATATATATATATATATATATATATATATATATATATATATATATATATACTATATATATATATATATACACTTATATATATATATGCTATCTTTATACCTACCTACTATTATATATATAGCGCATATAATAATATATATAGTATATGTATGTAATAACTATATAACATAATAACTTTGTATATTTAACTAACTAATATAATATTATAATATATATATATATGTAATAATATATATATATAAAATAATAATAATATATATAATATGTAATAAATAATAATATATATAATAATATATATATATAATATATATATATATATATATAACTTATATACTATATATAACATATAACATATGCAAATATATAATATGTATAATAGCCAATATAATAATAATATATTAAATAATATAATAATATCATATATAATAATAATATATATATATATATAATAACGCTCAACAGCATAATAACTTGTAATAATAACATATATATACTTAGCTGTATATATGCTGTTTATATGTATGTGCATAGCCAATAATAACAGTAGCTTGCCCAGCCAGCAGCAGCCAGTATGTGTGCTAACTTACCAACAATGTAGCCTTAGCCAGCCAGCCAGCCAGCAACCATGTATGTAACCATATGTAACAATAGCCCAGCCAATAATAGTAGCCAGCTCCAGTATGTATGTATTTATAATAACAGCCAATAACCTTAGCTATACCAGCAACGCCAACAACATAACCAATAGCCATATATGCTAACCAACCAATACGCCAATATATATATGTATATGTAATATATATATATATCTATATATATATATGTATATATATAAATACAAAATCGAGATGCACTTTTTCTAAACTTTTAATATAGAATAGCTATTTCCAAAATTTGTGCTATGCATAAAACCCTTTATATGTAAGGACTAAATGTTTATATATTAATGGGCATTCAGAGAGCCCAATCTGTTAAGTTCAATACATTTGCCAGAGTGGTTACGGGTCGAGTTGCAGTTCGGTTAGTGACTGGTATAGGTCACTTTTTTAAATTCCCGCAATTTAATGTTATTCCTTGCGGGTGGGGTGAAACGCATCAGAAGATAGATGATGTTATGCGCAAAAGCATGATGCATATACATGTATGCGCGAACGTCTGTGCATATACAATGGCTAAGTAGTATAAAATGACATGCGGCGACCATTCCTTAAAGAGGACCCATGGGGTTCGGGATACCTGTGAAACCTTCCAGAAGAGCCCAAGAGCAACTATATATATATATATATATATATATATATATATATATATGCTATAATAATATATTCTTATATATATATATATATAACCAGCAACCATATATATATATATGTATAACCAACAACCTTTCGGGTTCGATAACATATATATATATATATATACTTATCTATCTCTTTATGTATTCTTTCATATATATATATATATATATATATATATATATATATATATATATATATATATATATATATATATACAGTGTATAAAACATAGCATATATAGATAGTGAAAGGCGAATTTCATAGGTTCAATGAAATCTATGGTATAGGGGATTAGGAAGACCTTCTTGGAGAGCACATTCAGATAAAGCAGTCACGGTGAATGGAATGAGTATAGAGATACGGTGAATGGAACGGGGTAGGAGGGATGGACTGGGATGATGAGGGTGTGTGTGTGTGTGTGTGTATAAGGGTGAGTGTATGTGTCTATGGATGCATTCGTGGATATGAAAAATACATTCATGATCCTACGTGAAATAAACTGAAATATTTCGGATTAAAAATTCCATGAAAGTAGATGAGTAATAGAAAAAACGATGATGAAACAGCAACACCCAGACCCGGCGTGTTGTCTGATACGGTACTGTGCGGTGCAGTGCGGCTCAGTTTCGGCGCGGCTCGGCAGGGGTCTTGCGGTTAAGCGAAAACGCGTTGGTGAACTCCAAAACGCCCTCATCCTTAAGGGGGGGGGGAAATCCGCGAAAAAAATAAATAAATAAAAAAATATATTAAAAAAACACCCATGAAGGTAGCTGAGTATTAAAAATGTATATTAGGCATTCAGCGATTGTGCTCATCGCTGGTCAGGTGGTAACCCACCCTTCACTTTATGTAACTATACTACTATATATATGTATATATATATATATATATATGTTTAACATGTAACAACAATATATACCTATATATACTATATATATATAGCAATAACAATAGCATAATAACTATATATACTCATATAACAACTAATATTAGCAACATAACTGCTTCGCTCAACATATATATATATATATATATATATATATATATATACTGCTATGCTATATATAATTTGTCAATTTCAATTTAAATATACCATATAAAGTTGACTTTGCGCCCGTATAAGGAACGTTATATATTATTGCTTCTTGTAATTTCGATTTCAGGTTAAATTACATTTGTAATGGTAGAGGTGTTGGTAGTCTTAGTATTGTAGTTATAATTTCCCAGGTGATTTGGGCAAATTTTTGGGGAATTCCCGAGGTAATCTACTTAATAGATTGCTGAATACTAATAACTAGAAGATCCTTAAGTAGACAATTTGCTTAGACTACTCTATATCAGAAACCGATTAACATGATTGTTTATCTTTCAAGTGATGGGTTGGGGTTAGAGTTATAAACACTATACTTTTTCTGGAAACAATTTCTCTAATGGTGTGTCACAATATACCTCAAAATTCATAAATTTATCTTTTCTACAAATATTTCAGCTTAAAATATTATTATTATTATTATTATTATTATGTATGTATGTGTGTGTGTGTGTGTGTGTGTGTGTACATTATTATTATTATTATTATTAATTATTTTTATTACTATTATTATTATTATTAGTATTATTATTATTATTATTATTATTATTATTATTATTATTATTATTATTATTATTATTGTTATTATTATTATTATTATTATTATTAATATTATTATTATTATTATTATTATTATTATTATTATTATTATTATTATTATTATTATTATTATTATTATTATTATTATTACTTTATTATTCAACTTATTATTATTATTATTATTTTTATTATTATTATTATTATTATTATTATTATTATTATTATTATTATTATTATTATTATTATTATTATTATTGTATTATTATTATTATTATTATTATTATTATTATTATTATTAATTTAAATTGTGCTGTTATAGTATTTTTTTAATGATAGTATTTTATATCTAAGTCAAAGTATTAATATTTATAGTATTAATACATTATAAATAATTTTATTATTATTATCAAATCACCGTACAACACTTCGTTGAAATATTAGTATAAGAAATCAGATAACCTTACAAAATAAATTTGTAAATACTGAAGATCTATACTTCACCATATATAATTAATTGAATTTAGTTATTAAACATTCTCATCATAAGTTATAATATTTTTTTGATTTATATTTTTATGGTGAGCTTAATATATATATATATATATATATATATATATATATATATAACTATATATATATATATATATATATATATATATATATATATATATATATATATATATATATATACTATATATATATATATAATTAACATATATGTATGTATATGTAGCCAGCCAGCCTTAGTAATAGCTTACAATTTTGCTGATCCACTTTAAACTATATATGTAATATGTATATATAGCCAACAACAACAGCCCAACCAATATATATGTATACTGTATTAACAACAATAATAATATAACAATATTAATATATATATGTATATATATATGTAATAATATGTAAATAACCAATAGCCAGCCTTTGCTATATTCTTCTTTTAAGTCAAACTAATAACTAATATTATAACTGTAATAATATATAATAATATGAATAGCAGAATAACAATAATAATAATATATAATAATAATAATATATATACCTTAATATATATATATATACAATAACATAAGCAACTCTTTCTTCTTCTTATATATATATTAATATATTAGTAACAGCCATATGTTGATTAATATGTAATAATATATGTATGTAATAGCAATATATAGCTAACTTATGTATAACTGTAACCAACCAGTAATAATATATAGCTAATATAGCTGTATAACTAACTGTTTGTAACCAATAACCAACCAGCCAGCCAGCAATAACGCCATGCAGCCCAGCAACAATGACAATAATAGCTAACAATAACAACGTAGCAACCAGCAACCAGCCCAGCAGCAACCCGTGGCGCCAGCAAGTAACAACCAGTAGCAGTAACCAATAGCTGTATAACAGCAGTAGCCTTAGCGCCTTTGCTGCTGTAACTGCTCGCTGTAATAGCCAGCAGCAGCAGCAGCAATAGCCAGCCAACAATAAATAACTTAATAATAACCAACTAATAACTAATATGTAATATGACATACTATACATAACTAATAATATATATATATATACATAATAATATATATAATAATAATAATAATATATAATATATATATATCTTCTTCTCTTCTTCTTAATAATAATATATATATATGTATATATAATAACAACAACGCAACAATATAACATGCATGCATCAGTAATATTGTATGGTATATATATATATAGCAGCCCAACAACTGTAATAACATATATGCTATATATATATACTCTGCAATAACCAGCCAATAGCCGCGCCATAATAACCAGTAACCTTCCAACCAATAACAATAATAATATGCTCTTTATATAATTCATATATGATCCGATATATGTTGATCATGCCTGTGTGTAGAGTAATATATAATATATATATATATGCTTATATATATATATCTATATATGTATATATATATATATATATATATATATATATATAATAACTTAACAATATAATATATATATATGTATATATAAAAGCTAATATAATAACAATATAATAATAATATAATAATATAGCATATATATATATAACTCTCTTAATATATAATAATATATGTATATATATATATATATATATATATATACATATAATAACTAATAATAACAATAATATATATATATATATATAATAATATAATAATAATAACAATAACCAGCAATAATAATAGCAATAACCAGCCAACAACAACCAACGCAACAGCATAACATATGTATATATTTATAATATATATCAACCAATAATAATATATATATATATATATACATAGCAATAACATATATATATATACATATCATATATATATAAATATATAAACCAATAATACCATAACAATATATATATATATATCTTCTTTATATATAAATACATTTATATATATTATATATGTATATGTATATATATATATATATATAATAATTTAAATATATGCAAATGTATGTATACATACATATAACGATATAAGAGATATAGTCATATATTGATTATTATATAATATATATATAATATATATATATATAATATATATAGTATATGTAATAATATATAATATAATAACAATAGCCAATAATATGTATGCTATGCTGCTGCTGCTGTAACAACCCAACTTATGTATATGCATAACCAGCTGCCTTTGCTGCTGTGTGTATGTATATAGCCAGCCCAGCCTATGTTGATTATGTTGTTCTGTTGAACTTAATTAAGTTTAATACTTTGCAAAATAATTTATTCTGCTCTTGAACATCTGCAGCAGCAACAACAATAATAATATGTAGTAATAGCCAGCCAGTAGTAGTATAACCCAGCAGCAACATGTAATATAGCAGCCTTGTCGC
>JABUQX010140992.1:20000-27500 GCA_015478945.1 Trachelipus rathkii
TAACATATATATAACCCAGCTAACAACCCAACTCCACCTATACATGCAGAATTTTAAACCACCCATCACATCTGACCACCCTCAGATAAGCCGAGTGTTAGGTTGTGCGCGGTTGAGGTTCTGGGGTGGCTGACAACATTCCCATGGATATGTAGTGTGTAACTAGAAGCAGACTTTGGTCAAATTTACAAACTCAGAAGAAAGAATCAGTGTCACCGGACTGATCACGTGTCCTGGAAGCTTATATATTCATTTGAACTCAATGAATTGTTTGACCCTCTAACAGTTTAAACACTACCACTGATTGCAACGCACAATTAAAAATTTCTCATACAGTGGTCAAGGAAAACAAGTTAATTTATATAAGAGGAAAGAGAAGCAGCAGAAAGAGAAAATGAAGCCGCTCGAGCGACAGCAGAAATAAAAACTGCTAGAAAAGCAGCAAAAAAAAAGTCGCTATAAAGCAACAGAGAGAGAGAACTGCAACACTCTAAAAGGAGAAAAGAAAAGAAAATTTAAATTAAGAAGACTTGAATTACAGTCAACAAATATTAACTTCTCAAATTCTGTAGAATACAGTAACGGAAGAGCCAGAGTTCCTAAACTCACTCCTTTTGCTGTCAACGGGGACGAGATCGATTCTATCTCGAGCGATTTGAAAGATTTGCAGATCATTGGATGGGACAAAAACAACTGGAGCATCTCACCCAAGTGCTCTACTAACAGGAAAGATTTTAATAACCCTATTCTCGCATGCCCCCATAAACAGGACTTCGCAGAATACAATAAATTAAGGAAAACCTTAATGAAGTACTACAACTTAACATAATAGGGATATAGATCCCGCCTTAGAAACTTTAAACCTTTTGGTGATGAAAGACCAGTTCAATATGTCGAGAGGCTGAGAAATTACTTGAATAAATGGGTTGAATTGTTGTGTATAAATGAAAATTTTAATGGATTAGCAGATTTGGTGATTTCAGAGCAGCTTATATACATATGTCCGAAAAAATTAGCTATCTTTCTACGTGAAAGGAACGTTAATGAGATAGGACAAATTGCCACTGAAGTAGAAAATTATCTTAAGGCTCATGGTAAAGATATGTCATCATTACAATCAAAAGATTACATCAAGAAGAAAGGAAAAAGGCACAGTAACAGAGGTGAATTCAAGATTAGAAGAACCTAAGTGCCAAGGTTCTTATTATAAATGTAGAATGAAAGGACATATGGCGTCGGAATGTAGAAGTCACCAGAAATATGATGCAAATTTTAAAAGAAACCAGTCTTATCAACATGGACGCAACTAAAACCAGGATTATTCCAAAAATTGGAAAGAATATCCATTTAAAAGGGAGTCATGCACCTCAAAAGAAAATGACGATAAAGTCTCCGATGATATTAGAAAGGTTTCCTTGTCTATGTCGATTAAAAATGAGAATACGGAAAATGACGAGGACGTACTAAGCTGCAATTACGATGTTAACCTGTGGAAAATCAATTCCGTTCATTAGATCAGATTCTGCTCAAACGCCTCATGAAACCATAAATGGTGTGAAAAGAATTATGCCTGTTATGGAAAGTAAGATGAATGGAATCATCGGTAAAGTTCCACGCTATACAGGATGGGATAGTGTGGAAGTAAAAAGAGAATTTGTTAACAATGAACTACTACAGGAAATAGAAGCAGAATGCTACTGATTGACAAAACTGTCAGAGTACCTGTGGCGAAGATACACGTTGAAACGCCCTGCAACTATCGGCGAGATAGAACCGTAGCACTAAAACATATCTACGACCTAATCGTTGAAACACATTCTATTGGTAACAGCCGAAAACGCTCTCAACTAGAGTCCATAAGTATCCCGCCTCAAACCAGAAGCCAACTGGAAGAACAAGGACATATTCGCACTGAAGATTCTGATGAAATCGTAGATGAAGATGAAAAAGACGTTCGTGAAGATGATGTTACTGAAGATTCAGATCAAATTGAAGACAAAGAGGATGAAGACTAGAAAGATGACGCCGTCTCACAGATTCCGTCTACACTGATTATAGATTATGAAAAAGTGGAACAGTTTTCAAATGTACTTAAGATCAGTATAGAATCACACAATTCTTTTGAAGATAAAAAAAGGAAACCAACAAGAGCAAATTAGAGGAAAAGGTTGTTGAGCCAATGCTAGAGAATGAAGATTTTAGAAAGAAATTTAAAGAAGGTTACAAGAAAAGAAAAAAAGTTGAAATATTAAAGTGCAAAATATTCAGATGCTTTGTTGGAACACGAGTGTACAAAAAGAATTCTAACAGTCACAACCGAAAAACTCGAAAATGAATACTTGCTTCAACAAGATATTGAGAAAGAGCAAATAAGAGTACAGAATGAGTTGGATAACATTAGGGACAGTTACAGTGAACTGGATGCATCTTCAAAGAAGCCAACCCTAAAGCTGAGTTTCACATACAGGATGCTTAACAAGTGAAGAAGAAGAGTCTAAAGATATGCGAAAGAAATTAGAGGCAATCGAAAGTCGTTTGAAAAATATAGATACTGAGAATCGAACACTGCATTCATCAAATGAAGCTTTTGCCTCGCATATTTAAATACTTAAAGTTTGATACAACAAAGAAATCTGTGGCCGTGGAAGATGCATACAAACTAGAATTGATGAGTTTCTCGATGAAAAGAATGCTCTACTGGAATGGAAAAGAAGTCTTGAAGAGTAGAGGACAGTGATGTAAGCAACGTTAAAACTATTGGGCAACACCATTTGTGAAAATGAAGCGATGCTGAAAGATCTCCAGCAAGAGTTCGAGGAAAGACTTCAGACAACAGGAGAACTAAAATCTGAATTAGAAATCTGAATTAGAAAAAAGAAGTTTGTGAATGAAGAGCCTCAAACCTTAAGGAAGAGAAGAGGTTTCTCTTCTCGATGATGCTGGTTGCAACGACAAAACCTCAAAAAGAGAAATCAAGAGGAAGAGTCGGAGGAGCTACCAAGAAGGAGAGATCAAATAAGGAACAAGAAATGAAAATTCCTCTGCCGTGGGTAAAAACGATGTCTCACTTTAAACATCAAGAAAATCAAGGACTATCTAATCCGCATCGAACTCTAGTATGCCGACGAAAGTTCAGAAGAAATACCACATAATTTCTTCTAAAGGTGGGGCGTGTGTAACAAGATCGAAAAATACCTCCTTGTTGCTGAAAGAGAACTTCACGCAAAACGAAAATATAATTGTACAAATATATTTCAGATTTAAAAAGTTTAAATATTAATGAATGAGAATATTTATTTACTACGGAAAATGTGAATTATAAAATAATTCTCGTTCAATAAAAATACAGAAAATGAATTTCACAATTAGAGTAAAAATTTAATGTGCTGATATGTAAAACAATTAAGCGATCAACGTATATATATGAAATGAATTGCTAATATATTTCTGTTTGACAACTAAGCAATTGACCGACGGAGATAGCTAGCTATATGCTATAGCTAATTATCTCCAAGAAACTCTACAGAATTGTTGGAGGAGCAGAAGAGCTCTAACAGAAGACAATAAAACTCCACAAGAGAGTCGAGAAGAGAAAGAGCACAAGAACTCCTTGGAATAATACTAAGACCTACAAAATATTTGGAGGAGGAGAAGAGCTCCACTTGAAACACTAAAAAATTCCTCAAGATAGTTAAGAAGAGAAATAGTACAGGAACTCCATTGAAGAATATTAAGACTATGCAAGAGAGTTCGAAGGGCACAAAAGCCCTAATACAGCATACTAAAACTATGCAAAAAGAGAGTTGAGGAGCAAAGGAGTTCCAGTATTGAACCCAAGAAACTATACAACGGAAATGGCTAGAGGAGCAGAAGAGCACCATCAGAAAAATATTGCGAAACTCAACAAGAGACTTAATTGTAGGGGTATGAGGACTTCTCAGAGAATCATCATAGGACGAAAAAATATTATTTTTTTGTAAATATTCCTAGATATTAAATAAGGAGGGTTCAATCTTCGAGATTTTGGGACCCCATTTAGCCCCCACCTAAATATGGACATTAAATTCTCAATTGTCAGACAATTTTGATGGGAAAAAAAGCAAACCGCAGCTTTTCTGACCTCTAGAACGTCATTTTCGGGTATTCTTCTGTGCCTGTAGCAGTGTTTGGAGTCGGTTCAAAATTTTCTGACTCCGTCTCCAACCACTTCAAAATTACCGGGACTCGACCCGACTCAGACTCGACTCCGACTCGACTCCGACTCGGACTCCGACTCCACCCTTTGAAAATTACCGACTCCGACTCCACACTTTTGAAAATTACCGACTCCGACTCCTTGATACCGACCCTCAACTCCACCCTTTAAAATTATATAAATATACCGTAAATATATATATATATATATATATATATATATATATATATATATATATATATATATATATATATATATTATTACTATTATTATTATTATTATTATTATCTTTATATATAAGTATATACATATATTATTATATTATTATTATATACATATTATATATTATACATATTATTATATATATATTATTATTATTATATTACATATTATTATTATTATTATATTATTATTATTATTATTATTATTAAAGCACCTTTATATATACATATTATTATATTATTATTATATACATATAGCTATATATATTATTATTAATATTATATTATTATACATGAATATATATTATTATTATTATTATTATATATATATATATATTAGTATATATTATACATATATATATATATTATATACATATATTATATATATACATATATATATTATTATTATTATTATTATTATTATTACATATTACATATTGTTATTATTATTATAGATGGAAGTAGAAGTAGATATATATTTATATGAGGGTTTGTTGTTACCTGTATTAATGTTAGTAGTGAGACTATGGTCTGGAATAAGAGGCAGATAGATCTAAAGTACAATGTGCTCAGATGGGCAATCTTAGGGGCGTGTTAGTGTGAGAAGAATTGATAAAATGAGGAAAGAACGTATTAGAGAGGTGTGAAGAAAGGGGGTGATGAGAGAATCAATGAAAAACGTTAGATTTATTTGGCCATGTGGAAAGGATGGATGATAGTTGGTTGGTTGAGCGGATGTATAGTAGTGAGTATGCTGGGAATCGACAGTTGGGGAGACCTAGGAAAAGTGGATTTTATCAGCAGCGATTCCTGGAGGAGAGAAATTTGAGTTTAGCAGAGGCGAAAAGAAAGGCATAATAGGGGTACCTATGGTGTTTTTGTGAGAGGGTATGACTGTGGCAAACCTAGGTTAAGTGGGATTTAACTCTACATTTGCGAGATGCCAGTAAGGGTCCGTCCGCAGTTTCTCCCAGGTTGATTTTCACTGCGACGGGTTCTCACTAAAAGGTATAAAGGGGCGGTAAAGCAATCTTTTCGACTTTCGTCATATTATTTTACTCTACTTTTCTGTTTCCAGTCCATGCTACGCACCTACCCCCAGTCTTGGGGAGAGAAGGGTGATGATAATGATATATATATATATATATATATATATATATATATATATATATATATATATATATATATATATATATATATATATATATATACATATAGATATATATATATATATATATTTTTTTTATATATATATATATATATATATATATATATATATATATATATATACATTAATATATTTATATATATATATATATATATATATATATATATATATATATATATATATATATATATATATATATATATATTTTATATATAAATAAGTGTGTAATATTAAAAAAAATCATGTTTTTAGGATTAAGATTTATATATATATATATATATATATTATATATATATATATATATATATCCATATATTTTTATTATTATATATATATATATATATATATATATATATATATATTACTTAAAAAAAGGGCAGGGTCCAATATTTTCTTTGGGCTGAGCCCAATTTTCACCACCCCTAAAGGTGGACATAATATTCTTAATTTTCAGCCAATTTTGATGGGAAAAAAGCAAACTGTAGCTTTTTCTGACCTCTAAAACGTCGTTTTCGAATGTTTTTCTGTGTCTGTAGTCATTCTTTAAGAATTTTCATTTTTCAAAATCTTTGTTTTTGACATTGTTCTTTTCAACTTTTACCATTTTTTTCGAAATGACTTCAAACTTGAAATATACATAGATGGGTCCATTAGCTACAAAATACACGAAATGAGAAATCGCCTTTCTAAAGAAAACATTCCTAACTCCTTCAGCCTCTCCCCATAGCTCTTACCCTCAAAGCCAGAAATCATCCTTGTTGCACTACTTTACACTCTCTCCAGCATACCTAGGTCTTTTCTTAAATAAGGGGCCCAAACTTGTGCGCAATACTCTAATACTGACCTAAAATAGCTATTATACAGCTACTTATAACTTTGTTAGTTTTGTAAACCATATTGCGATTTATTATACTTAACATCTTATTAGCTTTATTCCTTGCTTCCAAACACTGATAGCTACTTTCAGATTGCTGCTTATACTCACATCTAAATCTTTTTTTGGTCCACAGACTCAAGCCAATCCCCATTCATATCGTAGTTAAGTCTTTTATTTGAGTTACCTAAATGAATAACCTTACACTTTTTACTATTAAAATTCATTTGCCACTTATCGACCTAAGAAGTTTATCAAGATCATTTTGAATCTTTATATATCCATCATTATTCCTTACTAAGGTAGCCACTTTGGTATCATCTGCAAACTTAGAAAACTTACATTTAAGCACCCTTGATCTAAATTATATATATATATATATATATATATATATATATATATATATATATATATATATATATATATATATATATATATATATATATATATATATATATATATATATATATATATATATATATATATATATATATATATATATATATATATATATATATATATATAAGTTTTAGTCTCAAAAATAAGTGTTTTATGTCGTATTTTTATATGTATTTATCTTATATGTAATTACATAAGTTATCTCCTTCAAAGTAAAATAGAAAACTTATGAGGTTACACAGTGGTTCCAATGTTTCTTCCATTGTTCATAGCAGTACCGGAAGTCATTTTCCAGAAGTGTGTTTAGTTCACGTGTTACAGTATTTTTTATGTTTTCCATCGTACCAAAATGATGACCCTTCAACTTCATTTACAACTTAGGGAAGAGGTAGAAATCGCACGGAGCTAGATCTGGGCTGTATGGAGGATGTGGAAGTATTTGAATGTTTTTCTTCGCCAGAAATTCTATAATTGAGAGCGCAGTGTGAGATGGCGCGTTATCGTGGTGCAGCACCCAATCGTCTGCAATGTCTGTTCTGATTCGTTGAACTCGTTTTCGAAGTCGTTCCAAGACATCTTTGTAAAAGACGTGATTAACTGTCTGTCCTGAAGGTACAAATTCCTTGTGCACATTACCACGGCT
>JABUQX010140992.1:32500-40000 GCA_015478945.1 Trachelipus rathkii
TGGGGTTTGGATGGTAAGGAAGGTTGACCAGCTTGGAAGTGGGTAGAGTTTAGTGGGAAGTTAAGTGAACCAGGTAATAAGTATAAGTATTTAAGAGCGATTAAAAATAAATTAGTTGATAGTGAACGAGTTGAAACTTAACAAATCTGGAAACAAGTGAAGGAAACCGTTTGTTAGTATTGATGTAGTATGTGGATGTGCTAAAGCAGAAAGTAAGAATGTTAACAGTGAGTGGTGGAATGAGGGGTGAAGCAAGTGGTTAAAAGTAAAAAAGAAGCGTGGTTGAATGTAATAAAAGAAATTGGTGAGGTTTCACAAAAACGATGTTTAGAAGTATATAAAGAGGAAAAAGGAGTTAAAAGATTGCATACGTAGAGGAATGAAAAATGTGTTCTGCTCAGTTTTAAAGAAGGATGAATGGGTACTTTCTAAAAGAAGTAGGGAAGCTATTCTGGAATGAGGTGCAGAGTGTTTGGAATGAGAATAAAGGGAATCTGCTTAAGAAAAATGAAAATGGATGGTGCTTTCGTAACTGTTGAAATGGATGTGAGGAGAGTATATAGGGGACACTTCAAAAATCTGCATAACATTGGCAGTAATGAAGGGGTGATATTGAATGTTTGTGGGTTTGATGCAAGAAGGAATATTTATTATGGGGACGAGGTCATTACAAGGAGAGGTAATAGGTAAGAGTGAGAAAGTTGAAGAATAATGGTAAATCTGCGGGTATAGATGAAATTACTGGTCAAATGATCAAGGAACGGAGGCGAAGGTGATTGATTGGCTTTGGAAGTTATGTAGCAGAGCGTTTATGGAGATTATAGTACCAAGGGATTGGAGGAGAGCAGTAATAGTACCCTTATATAAAAAGAGTAATTGGTATAAGAATAACTGTAGGAATAAGTCTATTGACTAGTGTAGGGAAGATATATGCTGGTATTTTGGGTTGAAATGGTGTGTCGACTGACTGAGGGATTCATTGGTGAAGAACAAGGTGCATCTATAAGTGGGAGAGGATGTGTGGATAATATCTTTACATTACAGAGCAAATGGAGAAAATAAGAGAGAGAGAATCAGAATAAATGGTATTTAGGGTTTTGAACTTGCAACATGCGTATGAAAGGATTATTAGGAAGCTCTATGGCAGGTGTTGAAGTGATATATGGTGTTGTTGATAAGTTTCTGAATGGAATCTGAAGTATATATGACAATAGTGAATCGTGTGTAAGAATAAATGGATTTGAAAGTGATTGGTTTAATATTAATAGCGGGGTGAGTCAGGGATTTGTTACGTCCTGTTGGTTATTCAATTTGTATAAGGATGAGGTTGTGAAAGAATTAGAGGTGGGGATTTCAGGGGAAGGTGTTAGAATTATAGAGAATGGAAAAGTGGATGGTGTCTTACCTATGCGAATGATTTGGTTTTGTGTGGCGAATCTAAAGACAGTTTCAGATTATTGGTAGAGGAATTTGGCAAGGTGTGTAAAATGAAGGATTTGAAAATAAAAAGTAGATAAAGGTTATGGTTGCGAGTGAGGACAGTTCTCGGTGTGAAGTTGTGTTGTATGGTGAGCAACTGGATCAAGTTTCTGAGTTAAAATATTTATGATATATGTTGGATGAAAAGGGAGGATAATGCAGAGTGTAATAGGGAAAGTTGTGAATGGTGAAGGTGGCTGAAACCATTATATGCTTGGAGGATGTAAAAGGACTAGGTCTTGAGCGGGGTAGGGTCTTACATGAGTGTATGTTGTTATCTGTGTTAATGTATATTTGAGAATCTATGGTCTGGAATAAAAGGTATGGATATAAAATACAATGTGTTCAGATGGATAATCTGATAGGCGTGTTAGGTGTGAGAAGAATTGAAAAATAATGAGTAATGAACGCATTAGAGAGTTGTGTGGTGTGAAGAAAGAAGTAAATGAGAGAATAAATGAAAGTCAATAGAGATGGTTTCTTCATTTGGAAAGGATGGATGATAGACGGTTAGTTAAGCAGATTTATAGTTGTTAATGTGATGACAATCAACCGGCTGGGGAGACCAAAGGAGGAAAGTGGATTGACTTAGCAAAGGAGGAGGAGGAGGAGGAGGAGGGAGGAGGAGGAGGAGGAGGGAGGAGGAGAAATATGAGTTTGCCAGAGGCGGAAGAAAGATGCACTTTAATAGGAGTGAATGGCTGAGTTTTGTGAGGGGGTATGGTTGTGGACCACCTGGGCCAAAGATATGAACCCTACACTGACGTGATGCCATAGTGAGGGTCCGTGTCGCGGTCCCATAAAGCTCTAGGGTGGATTTTTCTGACTTCGGCGAGTTCTTACTAAAAGGTATGAAGATGGCTGTAATGCTCTTTCTTTCGACCTGCTTCATATTCTTCTACTACTTTTTTGTTTCCAGTGCATGCTACGCATCCTTTACCCTGGTTAGAGAAGATTAGATTGGATATATATATATATATATATATATATATATATATATATATATATATATATATATATATATATATATATATATATAACTATATATATATATATATATATATATATATATATATATATATATATATATATATATACATATATATATATATATATATATATATATATAATATATAATATATATATATATACTAACTATAACTACTATATATATATATATATATATATATATATATATATATATATATATATATATATATACTATACTATATATATATATATATATATATATATATATACATATATATGCTTATAAGATTACATAGTAGTCATATTATTTACAATAACCTGATGACATTTAATATAATTTTCCAAACTTTCGAGTATTCGATGTAATGAAGAATAAATGCGACCTGCCCTCTTTATGCATTCTTTGCTCCTCCAGATCTCCAGTAAATTTCTCAATGTTAATAGCAATAAAAACTGCATAAATTGTTATCATAGGGTTGATAACAGATTTGTTCGTAAGTCCAATAGAATATGTCACGGGCTATGTTTATTAACTAATCAATTTATCATTTCAATAAGAACTGCTTTTAAATCCTCTCACTCATCTCATTTAAGTATGGCTTGTAATATTGCTTTAATATTTTTAGTGGGACGGGTGAAATCTTTGAGTGTAAATCTAGATATTCCATGAGTTGATTACCTCCAATAATGACGTATAACTACAGCTTTAATGTTTCTATGCAACATGAATGCCAGAGTTAATGTATTAGACTGCTAGTATCCCCTTCTTTACCACATCTGATAGATACTAACCACTGATTCGTTGCATCTTATAACAATACCTTTTGCCATGGGCGCCGGCAGTATGAAATCTAGGGGGACCAGATTTTTTTAATTCGAATTTCACAAAGAGCATAATATATATATATATATATAATATATATATATATATATATATATATATTATATATATATATATATATATATATATATATATATATAACTCATATATATATATTAACTCTTAATATATATATATATATATATATATATATATATATATATATATATATATATATATATATATAAATATATAGCTCCCTATATATAAGTATATAACTATACTATATATATATATATATATATATATATATATATATATATATATATATATATATATATATATATATACTCTTTATAAGAAATTTCAATATATATATATATATATATATATATATATATATATATAATGAGTACTTACAAGGTTATTTTGGCGTTTTTCTTTTGTTCTTCGAACCGTCTTCGACGTTTACGCACCGGCGGCACTGTATTTACTATTTGAATCCAAATTTATATTTGATAATAAATGTCTGATATTGAATGCTTAATTCACTATGTCAGTCAGAAATTAAATTTGGAAAGACTGTGTAGGTCATATATGACCTTTTTTAGTTACTTTAATCACAAGTAAAATGAACTATAAAAAGTAGTTGCGAAAAATATTTGGATTTGGTTGAGGCAAGCACTTAAAGAACTAATTTATTGTTTTTTATTTCAGTTTAATTATTGTTTATTTGGAAATAAAAATTTAATTCTTCTTCTTTCCTTTCCAAATTCTGTTATAACATCATCAATTAGTTGTGTTTTTTTTCCAAAACTTTTTCTCTGTGAACACTGAGCAAACATAATCCATTTAATCGATCTTCAGAAATGGTTGACCTTAGCCAAGTTTTAACTCTTCTTAAAGTGCTGAATGATCTTCCAATTGTGCAAGTCGTTGGTGGAAGCGTTAGAAGAATTTTAATTGCTTGTAAAACAACAGGGAAAAAAGCGCAATGTTTTAGGATCAGTTCACTATAGCACACATTTTCGTCTACATCTAACCCTTGGTCCTCATCTGATTTCTTCCATAAGTTGAACCATGATTCTGCTTCACCTTTCCAGTTCTCAATATTGTATATAGTTTGAAGTGATTCAATTTTTCTGTTTTATTCAGATATGGTTAAATTTTTAATTCTAGAGGGGTAGTTTTGAGATTGGAGTCGGAGTCGAGTCGGAGTCGGTAATTTTCAAGAGGTCGGAGTCGGAGTCGGAGTCGGTAACTTTCAAGATAGAGTTGGAGTCGGAAAATTTTAAACTGACAAAGTTATAAATTGTGACTCTGTGAATGACTTCAATCACTTCATGCAAGTTTATTGACTTTCGACTTCCACATCACAAAATACAATTGCAAACTTCGAAGATTTTTAACCAGCACCTTATTTTCAATTTGGATTATATTCTAATAAATTCAACCTTCAACCTTATACCATCTATATTTAAGATACTGAAGGAATAAAAGACTCCATGGTACGAAGAGAAATTTCTCTCATTGACAATAATATTATACTAGCTGTTGTTTATATTGATCCAATCTACAGGGTAAGCTTAACTGAAGAACAACAACAAAAAGCTAAATCTGCACTTTGCAATGTGGCCATTTGTATTAAAGGGTTGCAGGAAGTTCAAAAAGAAAAGGATACATCTAAACATATTGTAAGTGATGAAACTACAACTATCTCCGTTACTACCTTCTCAAGTCATTCTTCAGAAAGTTCAGAAGATTAGTATGAAAAGCTTCTAGATATTGAAAAGCTTAGTCGAAAGCGTCGATTGGCTCAAGAAAAAGGTCAAGGTCCTTCCTAATTCCTTGTACATAATATTCCATAACTTTAAATAAAATTTCTTTGCTGCACTGAAAGAAGTTGAAAAATTTTATGTAACTTCGAAGAGTATCAAGACATTGTACAAGAAGCTGAAATTGCTGTTACTGCTCTACCTCCAACGCAAGTTAGCGTGGAACTGCTTTTTCTGCTCTTCGCATTATAAAATCAGACCAAAGAGGAAAAATGAAGGAGAACCTGGCAGATGCTATTCTATTTTTAAGAACTAATCATTCAATGAGTAGATGATATTAGATGTAAGTTCATGTAACTAAGTATATATATATATATATATATATATATATATATATATATATATATATATATATATATATATATATATATATATATATATATATATATATATATAATACTTATATATATATATATATATATATATATATATATATATATATATATATATATATATATATATAATCCGTAGACCCCTTCCCTAAATTATTTAAGTTATCAAAATTTTTGATGGCTTAAGTCTCTTAATTATAATTTTTAATAATAATAAAAATAATAGTTAATCAAAGCAAATTAAGAGTATATGTTTTATTAATAGAAATGAGGAAACATATTTGTAGTTGGTGAAGATTTCTTAGTTGAAGTGGCTGTTGTTCCATATATATATATATATATATATATATATATATATATATATATATATATATATATATATATATATATATATATATTTTTATTCTATATATATATATATATATATATATATATATATATATATATTCTTTCTTTCTTTCCTCTCCCAGGAAGGATTCTTCATCCTGTCAGCCGCGCAAGCATCTTTCTCCAGACGTCCCTCTCCTGCACTATTCCTCTTCTCTTCAGCGCTCTCATATTTGGTAGCTGACATCTTTCCAGAGAGTCCTCCACCGATTCCACCCATCTCTTCTTCGGTCTTCCCCTTGGTCTTCTGCCCTCTGGTGTCCATTCCCATCTTCTTTTCGGCATTCTCTCCTGCTCCATCCTCTCCAGATGTCCCCACCATCTCAATCTCCCCACATCCATCTTCAGTGTCATCTTCTTCACACCTATATCTTCTCTAATAACTTCATTTCTTATTCTGTCTCTCTTACTCTTTCCAATCATAGTTCTTAATATCCTCATCTCCGCCGCTTGTATTCTACTCTCCTCTCTTCTCGTTGTTGTCCATGTTTCCGCTCCGTACAGCAGTGTGGGAGTCAGTATGCTGTTAAAAATCATAATCTCTATTCCGATGTTTCTATCTTTCATCATGGGGTATACCGCTTTCATAACTAATCCATACTTTTCCATTCTTCGCGTAATCTCTTCTCCACTTCCTCCTCTTCTGTTAAAACACCCTCCGAGATAATTGCAGGTATTTACCGCCTTCACCTCCTCCTCTCTCACCATCATTCTCATCCCCTCCTCATTTCCTCCAGTTACTGTTAATATCTCTGTCTTCTGTATGTTCATCTTCATCCCTGCTTCCTCCAACTCCTCCACAAACAACTCCACCACCTCTCGAATCGCCTCCTCTCTCTCACTCCAACATGCCAGATCGTCCGCATATGCCATTATGTCCCCTTCAAATTCTCCCAGTCATAAGGAACATGATACAAGTCTATAAAATATTTACCACGGACAGTTTTTCTAGGGGACACAATAAGAAATGTAGGAAGACGTGTAACCTTGATTCATTCTGTAATAGTGTTTAAAATTTTTTGAATGGTTTCCCGCAGGAGTTTGTTGAGTGTGACTCACTTGCAACATTAAAGAAAGGATTGGATAGGTATATGGATTGTTTGTGCATCATATAGTATATTCTGACGTAGCCAAAGTGGCGGGTTTTTAGTTAGTTATTAAAGTAAACCGCATGTTGTAGCTACCAGTATCACAATAAACTTATTAAAGCTTGTATTGTGGTTAGCATGAACCTTAGCTAAAGATTTTACTTTTGGTAGTAGTTGGCGTATATATTATATTGACCTTTGTTTAGGAAATTGACAGACCTTAGGGTGTGGTGTAGGTTGTGTTTGTCGCATGGGCATGTATTTGATAAATATTTAGTTGACTGGGACAGTCTCGATAGGTCCATGTTGCCTCTAACTGGTTCTTTGTTTCCTTATCTCTATCTGAGGTAATACTACGAACTTCGATATAAATATTAACTTTCTGATTGGACAACGATATGATGGTATAAAAGCAATGAAGAAATGTTTTAGAGGTGTTTAAGCTGTCGAAAATATCCAACGGCGTTAGATGTTCATCACTGTTCACATTCATGTGAAGTACAACTCATTAAAAACTTTATGGCACATCGAATGCAACTATATGCTATTTTTTAGATTGCCAAGGCCGA
>JABUQX010140993.1:5000-10000 GCA_015478945.1 Trachelipus rathkii
ATATATATAATATATATATATATATATATATATATATATATATATCTCTCAAGCTACAAAAGCTAGAGCATAAGTAAACACATTTGAGTCTTCATCAATGTCGATTATGTCCTGAAAAATAATAATAACAAAAAGTAATTAATGTTGAAATAACATATAGTAATATGATTGAAGGCCTATTTAGATACTTTTATTGGTTTCTCGATAAAATAAATAGACTTTCTATTAAATTTTAACTATACAGCACACTAAGGGGGCTCGAGCCCAGGCAGAACATACAGGGGGGACATTCTGTGCTCCGCGAGGGAGGGGCAGGAGGAACCCCACGACACCCAAATAAAACGGGGGGATGGAGCCCTCCCAGAGGAAGCTAGTCACCGTAGTCACGACGGGAACTGACTCACCATCGGTGCGGTATACCCGCCCAGGGTATCTTTAGTAAAAAAAGAAAGCAAATTTAATAGAAGATCTATTTATTTTGTCGAAACCAATAGACTCTAAATAGACGCTATCATATTATGTTTGTATTATTATTCTTGAGATAGTATTTCTTCGCTATATGCTATAGTTTTGAGTCTCTTTTTATTTCAGGTAGCTGGACAGCGTCCTGTATATTCATTTTGCAACAGCATGTAATTTTAAGACCATGTGACAATAATCCCAACGACTTTACTATATGCTATATATATATATATATATATATATATAACATGCTATATATATATATAACAACTGCTTATATATATATCTTCTTTCTTTTTCTATATATATAACATATATATATATATATATATATAACTGCTATATATATATATATCGAACTAAAACTAAAATATTTATATTACTATCCGCATATGAAAATATAATGGTGTGATGCTACTTTTATGCATAAAAATTAATACACGTTTTATCTATATTAATTTATATTTTACTTGGGGATATAAATAATTATTAAAAGTTTTATATATATTATTATGTGTTACATAATTATTTAGGTTAACATATTTGAAGAAGGCAGCTCTATTATACGAAAAGTTGCTTCACCGATAAGGACTTATATACATATGTATATATAATATATATAAATAATTATATACAATTTAATTTCTTTATATTTAAAAAAACTTATTTCTAAATAAAGACTTTTACACGACATTTGTTTTATTATTCGAGTGTTAAATCCCACGAATAAATATAATACTTCCTTTGCATTTATAAACCCATGGATAAAAAATTAATTACATTGGAAAGTCACGTATTAAAAAGTATAGACATGTAAAAATTCCGATGTAGATACTTATGCTACCTCTTTTATATATATATATATATATATATATATATATATATATATATATATATATATATATATATATATATATATAGGCAAAATTTTACTTTGTGGCCTATACCATGTAACTCGAGAACGGCAGCACCTACAGTAAAACAAATTATATATTTGGAATCAGCGGAAAATTTCAAGGGTGGATCCGAAGTTGGTTTTATTGTAAACAAAGGTTTGCTTAGCCTTGGATTGCTTGGCGTAATAACGATAACAACATAAAGAACACAATTTGTTGGTTTAGACTTTAGAAAACTACTTTCATATATATAAAAAATAAATAAATAAAATAAAATATAAAAATATATATATAAATATATATATATATATATATATATATATATATATATATATATATATATATATATATATATATATATATATATATATATATATATATATATATATATATATATATATATATATATACTCTCCTATATATATATATGGTCAGCCTCTAGAAGAGCCCCACAACCCATATCTCAAAAACTACTACCTCAAGCAGGCACGCTTCCTTCTTGTAATGTTTCAACAAATTTGGTGCAGAAAATCTCACTTTTTTTTTTTTTTGCTTATCCGCTTCTGCTAGAACTATTTTGGCATAACGAAAATATAGAAAAATGTAAAAAAATAAAAATAAAAAGATTGTTAATAATTATAGTAATATGATTAGAGAGCCTATTAGAGACCTTTTATTGGTTACTCATTAAAATAAATAGACTTTCTATTAAATTTGCTTTTTAACTAAAAGAATACTAGTATACCACCAGTGGCAGGAGTCAGGGATCTCTCTGACCTTCCAGGAACTAGGGTGGGACTAATTCCCCTCAGGGGAGGGGTCTCCCGGAACCCCCGCTCTTTGGTATTTGGATGTCGCGGGGATTCCTCCACCCCTCCCCTACAGGTATGGAGAACAATCTGCCCCCTGTCTTCCGTCGGCTCGAGCCCCCTACAGTGCCGTGTAATACCTTTACAAATAATATATATATATATATACTATGTCTCCTGCTCCTAAAAATAGCCAATTTTTGTTTAATTTTTTTTTTTTTTACATTTTCTTAACTAAAAATTTTAACAGGATTCCAAAAATGTATTTCATTTTAATTTTAGTTTTCGAGATATGATTTTATTTTTTTTTTTTTACAGTTCCTCAGTAAAATTTTGCAGGACGTTCAGCAATGTAATCTTTTCCCATTAGCTCAATTTAGCAGTTTTGGAGATATGGATTGTGTCTCTTCTAGAGGCTGACCATTTATTTATTTTTTTCCTTCTCCACACAAATTCACATGAATACGATTTCAACATAGTTCTCCTAGTTCCACACCGTGTTTTGATTTTCATTTTTAAAAGGAACCAATCATTCTCTATGTTTTGTGTAACATAACTTAAATTTAGGAATTATTTCAAATTTGTGGAAAAATTTCACTGCATCAATTTCCGTTAATATATATGTTTATAAAACCAACTCAAATTATACTCAATACTCATTGTTATTTCTCTAATTTTTCTATAACCTTCGTCAATGGGCCATACATACAATAAGAATAAAATAAATAAAAAATGTTTCCAAATCGAAATTATATGAAGCCCAAAATGTTAAAAAAACAAGTCTTTTTATTTTAAATAATTAATATAATGTAAAAAATATTTTAGGAATACCAACATTTCATACACTATTTTTTTAAGGTTCCGGTATATTCCTTAAGGACTAAACAAATTATATATTTGGAATCAGCGGAAAATTCTAAGGAGGTTATAATTTTTTTTTTTGCTTTGACCTAATTGGAAATATTTTTAAAAATTTCCCTAACTTAGGGGTATTATTTTAACTAAAGGAATACCATAGGGTAAACCACAAAGATGGCAGGAGTCGGGGTCTCTCAGCCTCCCGGTGGACGACGGGGGGACCTCGTTCCCCCCTCTGTCCCCCATCGGCTCGAGCCCCCTAAAAATTGGGGAAATATTTAGTATTTCCGACAAATATTTTCTGAAAAAAAAATTTAAATCTGTCCCCATTGACAAATTTCATTAGATATTGATATAATATTTTATGACTTTAAAAAATATATATATATATATATATATATATATATATATATATATATATATATATATATATATATATATATATATATATATATATATATATATATATATATATAAATATATATCTCTCCTCTTACCTATTAAAAACTCCTCCTTAGAATTTTCCGCTGATTCAAAATATATTTGTTTTACTGTAGGTGCTGCCGTTAAAAAAATTCCCCATTTAGGGGGCTCAGGCAACAGAGGACAGAGAGGTTGTTCCCCGGAGGGGATGGTCGGAGGAACCACCGCGACACCCAAAGACCAAAAAAACAGGGTTCCGGGAATATCCCCGGAGGGTTAGTCCCCGTCGTCCACCGGAAGCCGGAACGACTACTGCATCTTTGATTTACCTAACAGGTATTCAATTTAGTCAAAAATAATACCGCAGAGATTAAAATTTTTTAAAATATTTCAATGAAAAAAAAAAAAAAAAAAAAAAAAAAAAAATCCACTGTAGAATTTTCATACAGTTCCAAATATATAATTTGTTTTACTATAGGTGCTGCCGTTCTCGAGTTACATGGTATAAATACAAAGTAAAATTTTTATATATATATATATATATATATATATATATATATATATATATATATATATATATATATATATATATATATATATATATATATGAAGGATTGACTCCGCCCACACGAAAATACTATAAATTAGTAAATTTACTGAATATAAAACTAAAGTTCAATTAAAATTTAACATTTATAGGGGCGAAATGAAAACTATTTAAACATTAAATATGTTTTTTTTTTTTATTTTCTTGTTTGGGTTCCTGGCGCTGCGAAATTGATAACGATAACCACGTATTGTAATATGTAACGTTTTCTTGTGTTGTGCGGTCGGTGAAAACGGAAAAGAAAAGAAATGAATTTGGAGGGTAACTAAAATTCTTTTATGCGAAATGAATTTTCCTGAACGATACAACCTAACAACTAACTGGCTAAACCTCATTTCACTAAACATACAGGAACAACAACAGAAAAAAAAAATTCATTTAAGCCCCTAGAACATCTGTTGCTGTATCATAGAGGTTATGCAAAAATTTTTTAGATCGACCTTCCAGGATTATGTGTGAGCGTTAAGTAACAATCCCATATATATATATATATATATATATATATATATATATATATATATATATATATATATATATATATATATATATATATATATATATATATATATATATACTTATATATATACTTTATATATATAGGTCAGCCTCTAAGAACCACAATCCATATCTCAAAAACCAACAGCTACCGGGAAAAGGAAAACATTGAATGCTGGTTCAATTTTAGTGCGGAAAATGCAAAAAAAAAAAAAAAGAAAAGAAAAAAAAAAAATCTCCAAAAACTACAATAGCTACAACGAAAGGAATACATTTTGGAATCTCGTAAAATTTTGGATAAGAAAATCTTTAAAAAAATAAGTAAAAGATATTGTTAATGAGGTATAGTAGCCTGATTAGGGCCTATTAGAGATGCTTTTATTGATTTACTCGTTAAAATAAATAGACTGTCTATAAAATTTTGCTTTTTTTAACTAAAGAATGCCCCAA
>JABUQX010140993.1:15000-23823 GCA_015478945.1 Trachelipus rathkii
CTGCCTGAAGGAGAGGAATGTGAGTTTGCCAGAGGCGTGAAGAAAGGTGTATAATAGGAGTGAATGGCGGGGTTTTGTGACGGGGTATGGTTGCGGGCCTGGGAGTGAACCCCACATTGACCAGATGCCATTGTGAGGGCCCGTCGCAGTGCCGTGAAACCCTAGGGTGGAATTTCTGATTGCGACGAGTTCTCAATAAAAGGTACAAAGAGGCGGAAAGGCTGGACTTTTTTTCGACTTGCGTTATATTCTTCTACCACTTTTCTGTTTCCAGTGCATACACACCTTACCCCAGTCTTGGAGAGAGAGGTGTGTGATATATATATATATATATATATATATATATATATATATATATATATATATATATATATATATATATATATATATATATATATATATATATATATAGCATAATATATATATATATATATATATATATATATATAGGTCAACCTCTGAATTGTCCGTCATATGTATCTTAAAAGAAAACTATTAATGCTACGGTAAAACGAATACATTGCTGGAATGCTGGTCCAAGTTTGCCCTGGAAATGTTAAAAAAAAAAAAAAAAAAAAAAAAAAAAAAAAAATCTCAAAAACACAATAGCTACAGCGAAAAGGAATACATTTTGGAATCCTGGTAAAATTTCACATATAAAATGTTTAAAAAAATAAAAAATAAAAAAAATTATTGTTAATAATTATAGTAATATGATTAGAAGGCCTATTTAGAGACCTTTTATTGGTTTCTCGTTAAAAATATTAAATTTAGCTTTTTTTTTTTTTTACTAAGATGCAAGGGTAGTATACCGCCCCGATGGCAGGAGTCAGGGTCTCTCAGCCTTCCGGACGGGGAACTACGGGGTAGGATTATTTCCCCCACTCCGGGGAGGGTCTCCCGGAACCCGCTCTTTGGATTTGGGTGTCGCGCGGGTTCCTCCGCCCCTCCCCTACAGGGTTATGGAAAACATCCCCCTATGTTCCCGTCGGCTCGAAACCCCTAAAAAGAAAAAAAAAAGCAAAAATTTAATAGAAAAGTCTATTTATTTTAACGAAACCAATAAAGGGTCTCTAAATAGGCCTTCTAATCGTCACTATAATTATTAACAATAATTTTTTTTTTACATTTTCCTATGTGAAATTTTACCAGGATTCCAAAATGTATTCCTTTTCGCTGTAGCTATTGTAGTTTTTGAGATTTTTATTTTTTTAAAATTGGACCAACATTCCAGCAATGTATTCCATTTTACTGTAGCATTAATAGTTTTTAAAAGATACATATGACGGACAATCAGACTCTGACCATATATAACCTTATTATATATATATATATATATATATATATATATAACTCTTTATATATATATATATATATATATAATATATATATATCTTTATATACTATCTTTCGCTACTTCTTCATATATGTATGTATATATAATAACAACTGTAATATGTATAACTAATAACAATAATATATATATATATATATATATATATGGTCAACCTTCAGATTGAGCACGACGCACAAAGTTAAAAAACTACGATAGATTTCTAAAGTTGAATACCTTTTTGGAATCACGAGAGTAAATTTTAGTTATGAAAGAGAGTACAAAATAAATTAAAATTAACACTAAAAAAAGTTAAATAATAATAAATTGTAAAGGGATGTACGATACGTTTATTAGATTACAACGGCAAATAATGTTGTTGACAGATATATTTGCATTCTTAAAAAACAATAAGCAGGAGGAGTTAGGTTTTTACAGTATTACGGTTTAATACTAACCTAACCTAACTAAATATATATGTATTAGCAACCTTATATATATGTATATATATATAACATATATATATATAACTATATACTATGCTATATATAATATATATATATATATATATATATATATATATATATATATTATATATTTGCAGGCGTAGATCTGGCAAAGTATCAAAGAATGATAGTTCAAAGCCCTTCGTCTCATATATCGAGTTGCCAGACGCACGATCCAATTTGACAAAGTATTAATTAATTATTAGTTTATTTATTTATTTTTTTTTTTTTTTTGGGAGGACTTTTTCGAAATATAAGGGCCCCGCGCCCTATAAGGGCCCCGCGCCTTTTAAGGGCCTCGCGCGCTAACAGATTTAACGCCCCATATCGCATGAGCTGGGCAATATATATATATATATATATATATATATATATAACTATATATATATATATATATATAATAACAATATATATGTATATATATATATATATCTTTATATAGCATAACAACAACATATGTAGCAATAACCTTAACCTTATAACAATAATATATATATATATATATATATATATATATATATATGGAGTTAAAGCAATGATCGCTGATACAAAACAAAAACTATAGACTTTTCAAAGAACTTTATTTAAATTAAAAGTTACATAAATATATTTTGAGATCTTAAAAATTATAGTATTTTATTAAATTTATTTTTTTTTTTTAATTACTCATATTTTCCAATATGTAAATTTATATGTGTACGATTTTACGACTGCGAAATAAGTTAAATTTTTATGGCATCAATTTATGTTTTCTTTGTTTTTTTAATGAAAAACTGAAAAAAATAAATATATTTAATGGGAAACTAAATATATATATATATATATATATATACAAAGTTATCTTAACTCTTTGCTATCACAATAACATATATATATATATATATATATATATATATATATATATATATATATATATATATATATATATATATATACTATCTAATATGGACAAAGTTACTTAACGGCCACACGAATCGCAGGTAGCCTCTATGATACATAAATAGATGTTCTAGGGGCGAAATAATCTCTTTTTTTTTCCTATGTTCTAGGAGTGAAATGAGGTTAGGTTAGGTTAGGTCGGTGGAAATTTTTTTATTTCGTATAAAAAAAGGTTTAGTTGCCCTTAAAAAATCATTTTCTCCTTTGAAAGTCTACAAACCTTGTCAGACGTAAGATAAAAGTACACTAATTTATGTATTTATTTTTAAAAAATTTTTTATTATTATTTCCTACCACGATTTTTATATTCAATACATATTTATCTAACTTTTGCTTTAAATAAACTTCTTTTAAAAGTGTCCTAATTTTTCGCCCCTCTTACGCAACTACCTATATATATATATATATATATATATATATATATATAACGATATATATTCTTTTGTATAAATATCCAAAAAACTGCTATATAACTCTTATATATATATATATATATATATATATATAGATATATATATATATATATATATATATATATACTACTGCTATATATCCTACCTATATTTCCTTTTGTTTATATATATATATATATATATATATATATATATATATATATATATATATATATATATATATATATAAATGTGTGAATTTGATGGCCACCGTTTTTCTGAGTCATAAAATTTTAGGTTAAATATTTACAATCTTGTTTAAATTTTCATGATGGGGTAAAAAAAATTCAACTTAATTTTAGTTCATGTGAGATTTATTTAGGTTAATGAATGAAATTACAATATTTTATATTAACCTTGTATTATCTCAAATATTTTTTAAAATTAACGAACCCTTTTTAATATATATATATATATATATATATATATATATATATATATATATATATATATATATATATATATATATATATATATATATATATATATATATATATATATATATATATATATATATATATATTATATCCCTTACCATACAATCTCTCACACACACTCTCACGCGCCTGTCAGTGTGGCCAACCTTCGCTTCCATTGTGTTCTATCGATCACGATCCCATCCGCTATCAGCTCATCAGCTCATCCATTGCAGGCATCCGGTGTCTCCTTAATGAATCCTCCACTGTGTCTCTCCATCTCTTCCGCGGTCTTCCTCTTGGCCTCACTCCCTCCGGTCTCCACCTCCACCTCCTACTGGCAACTCTCTCTTCCTGCATCCTCTCAGGATTCCCCACCATCTTAGTCTGGCTGCGTCCACTTTATTCATCATGGGTTTCACACCCACGCTCTCCCTCACTGTCTCGTTTCTCACTCTGTCTCTCCTTGTCTTTCCAATCACCGTCCTCAACACATTCATCTCCGCTGTCTGAATTCTACTCTCCTCTCTCCCTGTCATGCTCCATGTCTCCGCCCCATACAACAATATTGGTGACAACACTCCCTCGTATATTGCTCTCTTCACCTCTTTGTTCATATATTTATCTTTCAAGATGAGGTATACTGCTCTTACAGTCCTGCCATACTGCTCAATCCTACTCGTAATTTCTTTTGCACACCCCCTTCTCTTCCAAGTGCTTCCTAGATATTTATATCTATCCACATTTTTAATCTCTCTACCATCTACCTCCACTATCAACTCCTCCTCCTCCCTACTTACTATCATTATTTCTGTTTTCTCCACATTCATATTTAATCCAGCTTCTCTCAATTTTTCTGCGAAACACAGCACCATTTGCCTCAACCTCTCACAATCTCCACTCCAACACGCTAAATCATCTGCGTATACCATGATGTCTCCGTCAATCTCCTCTAAACTCTCCTTTACACCTCTTATGACTGTGTCCAAATGCGCTATAAACAGTATCGGCGACAACACACTACCCTGCCTTTCTCCAGTTTTTACCTCAAACCATTCCTCGTTTTTATATCCTGTTCTTACCTTGCTTATGCTATTCACGTATGTACTTCTTACTGCCTTTATCAGTCTGTCTCCAACTTCATACTCTCAGAACTCTCCATAGCTTCTCCCTGGGTACAGAATCAAATGCTTTCTTCAAATCTATGAAGGCGATATATGCCTTCTTGTTGTATTCCCATGTCTTTTCCTGTATCATTCTCAATGCGAACATTAAATCTGTAGTGCTTCTGCCACCTCTATACCCATACTGCTCTTCACCTAATCTCGGCTCTATTTTTGATCTTAATTTTCTTTCTAATATTCTTTCATATAACTTGCCCATGTGATCCATTAGTGAAATTCCTCTATAATTTTTACAATCTCCTGCGTCCCCCTTACCTTTATAAATGGGAACTATTATTAACCTTCCCCAACCTTCCGGCACTCTACTGCCCACCCAACACCTGTTTAGAAATCTCAGGATCAAGTTTTCAGTTCCTCTTCTCCCTCCTTCAGCAATTCAATTGTTTCCCATCCTCACCAGGAGTCTTTCCGCTCTTCATTTTCCCTAACACCTCCACAAATTTCTCCTCCGTTATTCCCTCCTTCTCAACTCCCTCTTTGTTTCTCTCCTCCTCTCCCTCTCTCTCCCCCTTCCTCTTCCGACTTCCACATTCAGCAACTCATCAAAGTACTCTATCCATCTTTTGTTTTTTTCCTCCGGGCTTACCAATGTTTCACCATTTCTATCCTTGATATTACATACTCTCCTATTCGCTCCACTATAAGTTCTTGCCAATCCTAAAAATCTTCTTCTTTTCCTTCCCTTATCATCCATCAGCTCCTTTGCCAGCTTCTCAGCCACCTCCTCTTGCCCTCCTCTTCACTCTCTCCGCTTCATTTCTTGCTTCCACGTACACGGCTCTGGATTGTACACTTCTATTTTTAAGCCATCTTCTCAATGTTACCATCTTTTGTCTCACAGCATTCTTTACCTGTTCATTCCACCAAGGTGTATGCTTCTTTCTCACTCCTCCCATCCATTTAATGCCTAGGGTTTCCCTAGCCGCTTCCTTCACAACACTTCCTATGTGTTCCATTGTTTCATCACCGTTCATCTCCAGTATTTTTTCGTTTACTTTACCAACATAATTCAATCTCTTATCTTGATCTTTCAGCGAGTCTACTTTTATTGTACTCCACTTCTCCTTTACTTGTACTTTCTCCGCTTGTATCTTAAGATCAGCTATTAACAGCCTATGATCTGAATCCATTGAATCCATTGAATCCATATATATATATATATATATATATATATATATATATATATATATATATATATATATATATATATATATATTTATATATATATATATATATATTTATTTATATTATATATTTTTATATACACATATCTGTTATTTATATATATATATATATATATATATATATATATATATATATATATATATATATATATAAATATATATATATATATATAAATATATTTTATATGCACATATATATATATCAATAACAACAACATATAGCAACTTAATATATATCTCCATAAGTTTCTATAACGTCTATATTACCCACCTTATATATATATATATATATATATATATATATATATATATATATATATATATATATATATATATATATTATATATATATAACAAACCAACCAACACATATATACATATACATATATATCACTTTTCTATATATATATATATATATATATATATATATATATATAATATTAAAATTTTGAAAAAATTTTACAGCTTCAACTTCTGTTTTTATATTAGTATTTAACCATTCAAGGTTGTAATTTTGAGACATATTAAACAATATTAAATATCGGTGAAATTGCATAATAAAAGAAGAAAATCTATAGACTTTTCAAGAACTTTATTTAGATTAAAAGTTTTATAAATATATGTTGAACCTAAAAATCATCGTATTTTTTTTTTTTTTTTGCATTTATTCATCGGAAATATTTAGAATTTTTTTTTATTTCCCCATTTAGGGGGCTCGAGCCGACGGGGGACAGAGGGGAGACGAAGACCCAGTCTCAAAATCCACCGGGTGGCCGAACCCCGACTCCTGCACCATCTTGCGGTTTTACCTATGGTATTCCTTTAGTTAAAAAGAATAAATTTAATTCCTTTACACTATGGTATTACTTTTAAAATAAGTAATAAAAAATAAGAATAATAAATAAAAAAATAATAAATAAGAATAAATAAAAAATAAATAAAAATAAATAATAAATAATAAATAAATAATAAATAAATAATAATAAATAAATAATAAATAAAGAATAAATTTAATTCCCTTTACACTATGGTATTACTTTAACTAAAGGAATAAAAAATAAGAATAATAAATAAGGAATAATAAATAAGAATAATAAATAAGGAATAAAGAAATAAGAATAATTCGCTATGAATAACATTCTCAGCGTTTCATACGTTCAATGATCAATTGGAACCGTTTCGCATTTATCATTGAGAAACGCTTTCGCGTTGCACAGTGCGCCGCTTCAGCGGCTGCTGAATCTTGAAAATTGTACTCTTTTTCTATGCCCACCGTTACATAACTGTATAACAACCACGCGTTTTATCGCTTCACTCCATAGTTATTTAATATACGGCACTATTTCCTAAATATATATATATATACATATATTATTATATATATATATATATATATATATATATATATATATATATATATATATATCTTTATATATATACTAACTAACTAACTAACTAACTATATATATATAACTATATATATATATATATATATATATATATATATATATATATAATAGTGTTAAATATTGCATAATCCCAATTTATTATTTAGATCTTAAACAAGGGAAGGGTCCATTTCAAGGGGGGGAGGACGAGAAAATAAAATATAGAAAAACTCACCCAAGAACAAGCTTAACGCAAATCTCAAAGGTGAGGCGCAGAGGGTACGTGGGTAAAGGGAAAATTAAAAAAATACAGTTGAAAAAACAGAAGGCAAAGGAGTTCCACAGGATAGAAGTAGCTGGAAAGAAAGAGGCACCACAATGAACAAGTCTGGGGTTTTCAATACTCACGCAATATTCATGCGAGAGAGAATGCGCAGCACGATACGAGGGCGACGTAAGGGTGGTGGAGATACAGAGGTCAACTCCCCCGAGCATCTGCTGCTGTAGTATCTATAGAAAAGATATATATATATATATATATATATATATATATATATATATATATATATATATATATATATATATATATATATATATATATATATACTATATGTTGTTTTGTGTATATGTATATATACCAGAATCCCTCGAGAAGCCAACCAATCTCCCACCTCACCAGATGTTAAATTTTCTTCCCCCTCCCTACATCACAGATTAACCTGGGACACAACCACCGACCTACAATCAGATCATCTCCCTATCCTCATATCTCTGACCTCCCCCCACCAATACCAACTACAAAAAAGCTAACTGGACAGAATTTACTAACCATATTGAATCCCATATAAACCCTACACCAATACATGACATAACAACATTAAACACCTCCATCATTCATTTAAACAACACAATCATCAAATCAGCCAGCTCACATACCTAAGATTGCAAAATGCTACAATCTAAACTATCCCCGAAATCAGTCAGCTTATTAAACAACTCCCTCGAAAACTCAGACCATACACCACATTAATCACTAACCCGGCTGAATAACTTTAAACGCTCTAGTCATAATCTCACCCAACCACTAGCACTACTAAATTTACAAGGAGAATACTTTTACAAACAACTTACATCTCTCACTCATTGATAATAAGAAGGGGAGGGAGAGGGGGAGGGCTTCCTCCGCCGACGGCTGCAGGCAAGCTGCCGTTCTGCCTTCGCCCACCTGCCTGCTGCACCTGCAGCACCACGACACCACCTGCACCAGGGTGTGCCACTTGGTGTTGTGACATTGTGCACCACCGACACCTATGTCTGCACCTGCTGCACCATTTATTATTGTGTATTACCACCTGTATTATTATTGTACATTGTGTGCCATTATTACCACCTACCATTGTATTATTGTATTGTGAATATTAT
>JABUQX010140994.1:5000-7500 GCA_015478945.1 Trachelipus rathkii
ATGTTTTACTGCTTTAACTTTCTGCTTTACTGCTTTAACTTTCTGCTTTACTGTTTTAACTTTCTGCTTTACTGCTTTAACTCATATATTTATTAACATTATGTTTTTTATTTTGTTTTAATACTTTTTATTTATTTTATTATTATTTTTATTTATTTTTATTATTATTTTATTATTTTATTATTTTTATTATTTTATTTTTATTATACTTAGTGTTATTTACTTCATGCCTATTGTTATTATTATTTAGAACACACATACACACACACACACACACACACACACACACACACACACACACACACACACTTACACTTATACACACATTCGCTATGACACTTATACACACATTCACTATGACACTTACATTTACCCATAGACACTTATATTTACACTTATACACATGCGGTCACACACACACACTTACACTTATACACACATTCACTATGATACTTATACACACATTCACTATGACACTTACATTTATCCATAGACACTTACATTTACACTTACACTCACACACAGATTTACTTACACTCACACAGATTTACCTACACTCACACACAGATTTACTTACACACACAGATTTACTTACACTCGCACACACAGATTTACACATACACACACACACACACACACACACACACACACACACACACCCACGCACACTCACTTACACATATAACGTATAATTTATTAAAACATTTTATGTTTTAATTAAACACGTACATTTATATTACTCATTCAAATATAACTAAAATTATTTCAAAGTTTCTTAAAACTTCTATAATAAATCAATCATTATCTTTGAACAAAGAATTTATTATTAACTGTTAATACTTTTTGTTTTAAAATAACTTTTACTAAAATTTTATGAAATTTTATTAAAAACATATATTTTACGTACCTTAATTAAAGCAATAAATCAGTAAATCAGTAAGGCCAGCCCCTAGCACCCCTCTACATCAAGCTATGCCACGTTTTGTTCTATTGACTTACTACTTTACATCATCTTTAGACATGTAATAAGTATAAAATAACAAAATAAGTTCTTCTCTGCTAACATAACATGTATTTTATTAAAATCATTCTAAGTTTTTATTTAAAAATAACAATTATTCACTTACATTTATATTATTCACTCGATGTTAACTAAAAATATTTCAAAGTTTTTTAAATAATTCGGGTTTTCTTTATTATTATTATTATTATTATCTATGTACATTGACAATCCATCACGAGAAAACACAACAAGCAACACTGATACAAAACTGACCTCTCTCTGTAAAATGTGTTGAAATAACTACTTTGGAGTCTAGAATTTAGGATAATCCTTTTTGTAACCCGGGGCGATTTAAGCCTAATTCCAGGTCAAAATATATTTCAAACTGACCTTTTTCTGTAAAATGTGGTGCAATAACTACGTTAGGCCTAAATTTAGGCCTAAATTTAGGATAATCCTTTTTTGTAACCCAGGCTGATTTAATCCTAATAAGGTCAAAAGGTAATTCCCGTATAGACAAGAATCATTGTTATTATTATTTTTATAAATATATTTCAAACTGAAACATGTTGGATCGGTAAGATCCTTTAAGCAGGTAAAAGAAATGTTTTCCTTACTTGTGATTGGTCGGGGTAATCCTTATCTCTATATGACCTCGTATGTGATTGATCGAGAATTATTTTTTCGTCTTTTGAAAATTAACTTTGTTCTTTAAACTTGTATTTGAGCAGGTGTGTGTTTATTATCTTTTAGACCCAAACTCATTTAAAATCATAGTCATTTTAGCTGTTAAGCGGTGCACAAGTTATCTGATTCGTATTAAAAGTGTTTTATTTTTACTAAGTGTATATCATATTTATAATAAATTGAGGAATAATTATTAATTTCACTAGAATAGATAATAATTAATTCACTAGTTCATAAACTAACCACCAGGGCTCAGCATGAGCCACACCGCAAAGGCAGCCAACCCCGCACCCGCTGGTGCGTCCCGCCGCGTTCCCGCCCGCCGCGTGCGCCCGCAGGCGCAATATTCCCTCGCGAATGAAATATATATATATATATATATATATATATATGTGTGTGTAATGTATATATATAATATAATATATATATATATATAATAACAACAATATATATATATATATATGTATATATGTATTTCATTCGCGCGAGAATGCATACTGCGAAGACGCGGCTATTGCAGTGAAACCCAATGTTCTAATGAAGTGGCATTGACCTCCAGTAAGTGTTTATTTAAGTGTTGCACTGGTAAAAATGACGCCCTGGCTACTGAGGCCAGGCTTTGTGCACAAAATGACTTATGTTAAAAAATGATTTCGAATAAGATGATAAAACACTGCACCTATATCTATTTAAGAACACAAGGGAGTGGGCCAAAGACAAAATCAATCACATACGAGTCTGCTAGGCTTGATAATCTGAATGGAAAACATTTCCTTTGCTAAAGCCAGTATATTTTATAAAAGAATGCTG
>JABUQX010140994.1:12500-15000 GCA_015478945.1 Trachelipus rathkii
GTAATAATATGTATATGTACTAATAATAATAACAAATAATAATAATAAAATATAAATATGGGTAACAATATGTAAAAAAAAAAATACTATTAATAATAATAATAATATAATATGAATGATAATATGCTCTATAATAATAATAATATAATAATGTAATAATATGTTTACATATAGATATGTAATAATATATATATGTAATATATATATAATAATAATAATATATATGTATAATAATAATAATATGTAATAATAATAATAATAATAACAAATAATAACAAATATGTATAATTAACCAATAATAATAATAATATATATATATCATATAATATATATATATATAATATTAATAATAATATAATAATAATAATATATATATAATATATGTAATAATAACATATACTCTATAATAACATATGTATGGGCCCAGCATGCTTTGCAGCAACAGCCAGCCAACCAGCACTAGTAGTATGGCAATAATGTAATATAGTAATACATATGTATGCAGTAACAATATTGTATCAGCAATATATAGTAACCAACTTAATAACAACCATGTATATAATAATACTAATAATAACCAATAATAATAATATATATAATATATAATATATATATGCGGTATAATAATAATAACCAGCATAATATGTATGTAATAATAATAATACAACCAGCATAATAATATATAATATATAATAATAATAATAATAATAATAATAATAAATGTAATACAATAATAACAATAACAATAACTCTTTATCTCACTCATAATATGCTGTATGGTTATGGCATTTCTGAATGTTGATGACTGAAGGAATTTGTATTATTCTCAAGCAAGAGACAGCGCTTTTTTATAAAAACATCAGCCTCTCTCATGACACAGTGAACATCATATGGGGATAGGTTCCATCTCGGCAACATTCCATTAAATATTTTACAGAGATACTCACCCATGTGACGTTCAGCGAATTGTTCATCGCACAACATAAAATTTTTTGTGTTCTGAAATAATTCCCAACGGCATGGATAGTCAGAGAAGAATCAAGAAACTGCTGGTTATGTATCCGATAACGTCGGTGGAGAAAGCAAAATTGATGTTTTTTTTATAGAGGTTATTGATTTTAAATTTTGCTCAACGCAGTCCTACACTTTCTCAAAACAATATCTCTTTAGTGACTCTCTGACGCAGTGTATAGAAAGGAACCACTCAAATATAGCTGTACAAAGCCAATATTTTCAACGTGAGAAAACAGATCGTTTATCACAATAATTTCTGTAAATTTACTATCCATACTTTTTTTGCTATTTTCGTTTTTTGCGACCCATATCTTACTATTTCTATACAAGTTTTAAGAATAATCTGCATGACTTGTGAAGCTGGTAACAAAGTCCTTTTTCACTTACCATTCCTTCTTTCAGCTTTTTATGTTTGCTGCTTGATGGTTTCTTAATCCAGATATCGTTCTTCTATTCCGAGAATAATTACAAATCCAAACCACACTGGATTAGGATATCATTGCGCAATTGTTTTAACAGTTGATTAAGCCTATATGCTCACACATACTTATTAATAAAGTTAGACTTCTAGTGATTCAATCAGCCAGGACCCCCTGCCAAGACCGTGAGATGATATTAGCTACTCATTCTAGTGGAACTTATTACAAAGGTTTCTAAATCTCTATAACAACTCCATTGGACCGTTTCATATCCGCATTCACATATGCGCATAATTTATTTTTAAAATTAGCTAAGGCGAATATTTTCCTTTAATATTTGTGAATGGAATGTCAAAGCGAAAATTAAAACAAATACGAATGATTCGTATTATTTTTTAAATTTTCACTTTGACATCCGCATTCGCGAATATTAAAGAAAATATTCGCATTGGTTAATATTAAATAAATTATGTTCGTAAATCTAATATATATATATATATATATATATATATATATGTATTTGTATCTGTTATAGCAAGATATAGAAAGGTTAAAGAGCATGATATGGTTGTTGCTATATATATATAAGGCTAAGGTTATTATTATAGCAGCAGTTGTATATATATATATATATATATATATATATATATATATATCGTAATATGATCCGCATATTTCATATTCCTACCTTTCATTCATGCTGAGGGGTGAGTTTACCCATCCATCGTAAGATCATTTTTAACCTCTGTTTTTCCAAAATGTTGAATTCATCCTTAACAGGAAGATTTGGAAACACGTTAAATCTTGGTAATTCACCACCACCTCCAGTGTCGCCTAGAAGGAACCCTACTAGATTTTTTTTACCCTCTTCTCTTCGTCTTTTCGGTGAATCTTTTACTGTTTTGGAAAATATATGGAAAATTTAAATAGAGTCTTGGTGAAAGCTTTCACTTCTAAAAGTCCCTCTATTGTATATATCCTTCTCTGATTTCTATTCAGCCGTTAGATAGATTCTGATCGTCTAATGCAGATGGCCATCACAGCTGTTCTTATTGAAAGTTTACTCC
>JABUQX010140995.1:0-5000 GCA_015478945.1 Trachelipus rathkii
CATTGTACTTCCGTTCAGTTAGTTGGGTGTTTAACCGTTTCGCATTTATCATTGTGAAACGCTTTTCGCGTTTTCGTGCACTTACTTTCATATATATATATATATATATATATATATATAACATTTATATATATATATATATATATATACACCATATACCACTATATATCTATATAATAATATATATATAACCCAATATATACGACTATTCTCTTTCACTATATATATATATGTATATCTTTGCCAACCCAACCTTAACAACCTTAACCATGTATATGCTGCTACTTCTTTGCTCTTCGCTATATATGCTGCTATATATATATATATATATATATATATATAATTAAGAAGGATGTAAATAAATGGAAGACGAAGAAACGTTTGTAATATCCCTCATTCAGACCACCTCTTTTGCGCGCCAAATTAAATGTTCATCGCCATATAATCTGAAGACCGTCAAACTATCCAAAAATGTCTGCCTTCAAATCTAGCGTTCATTTAGCTGGTTTCCATCAGAACGGTTTACTCACCACAAACATGTCATCGTTGAGCAACTAAAATGCAGAGCTTAAAAAAAATCAATATTGCACAAATAAATTCACAATCTCAAAGGCAAAAACAAGTTCACTTGAGACGGCGTTTCGAATCACATGAGGAGACAACGTCTCCCTTGCTTTCAATTATTTAGATCCTACTTTACATCTATATGTTGGGTAATAATGATAGCAATTCTAATAATATATATATATATATATATATATATATAATATATATATATATATATAATAATATATATATATATAATATATATATATATATATATATATAATAACAATAATAATATATATATATATATATAGTTTGCACTATTTTACAGCTTTCTTATAATTATGACCAGCAAAACTAAAATATTTTTCTAGGTTGAATTAGTTGGAATTGTACGGAGTTCTTTTATAAATAAGAGAGAGAATATATATATATATGTATATATATTAATAATAATGTAACCAATAACAGTATATATATGTAATACATACTATTCTTTCATCAAAAATCTTAGGTGTAAGCATTAAAGAATACAGTATGTATGATTTATATGTATGTATAATATGTTTATATGTAATTTTTAAATATGTATGTAATAATATAATATGTATAATAATAATAATAATAATAATAATAATAATAATAATAATAACGCATAATATGTAAAAAAAACATAATATATATGTAAAAATTCTAGCAATAACATGATAATAATCCATACCATATGTAATATGTAATATATATGTATAGCCAATAATAATAATAATAACGTAACAATATATATAATAACAACCAATAATAATAATAATATATATATGTATATATAACATATATGTATTGTGTGTAATATATGTATATATGATTTATATATATATATAATATATATAATAACCTTAATAATATATATGCCACCAACCCAACGCTATAATATATACTTTTAACCAGCAATAATAACCTTCTTGCTGCTTATGTATGTATGTTTGACTTTTGCAAGCAAAGTCAAAAACCCACACACCCTCAAAACAGGAAAATCATAAGAGCCCTCAAGAAAATAATATGCAACCATGACCAAACAATAGAAGTAACCACAACTGACCTGGAAAATACCACAAAGACCCTCAGCAACTCACCTGCAACAGGCCCAGACAACATTTCAAACAAACACCTCAAACACCTAGGAACACAGATTTAACCAAATTAGTACAATTACACAACAGTTTCATCAGCCTAAATTTGATTCCCCCATCTGGAAAAAAGCTATCATTATACCCAAGCTGAATCCGGGAAAAAGACCTCCCTCAAACTCATCATCCTATCGCCCCATCTCTCTATTATCAACACTATGCAAGCTTATAGAAAAAATAATACTGAACAAAATCAATGGTCTAAACTTAAAACCCACTCACAAAACAATAATCATGGAAATCGATATTAACAAAGCCTTTGATACAGTACAAAACATAATTTAACCAACAAAATAACAAAATCAAATAGCCCCACTAACCTAAAGAAATGGATTTCCAACTTCCTATCAGGAAGAACAGCACAAACACAAATAAACAACAAAAATATCCCGAACAGTAAACATCAGTAACGGAGTACCCCAAGGTGCAATCCTATATCCCACATTATTCAGCTTATTCACAGCCGATCTCCAACAATCATAAACAGACCCAATAAACATAATAACTTACGCAGACTAAATTAGTGTAGCCACTGTACATCAGAATCTAAACACTTCCTTAAACATGACGCAACAATACATCAATCAATTCCAAACATAGATAGCAGACAACAGAATGTCTGCCTCTCCAAAAAAATCATCAATCGCTTTTATCACCACTGACCGGCAACACGGCACCACACACCCTCAAATCTACTTTAGCAACATTGTCATACCTTTCAACAAAACTCCTAAAATCCTCGGAGTAACACTTGACACTCATCTCACCTTTACAAAACACATAGAAAACATAATTTCAACAAACAGAAAACTGAACATATTAAGAACTATCACCAGCACAGACTTCACAAACAACAAACAGACATCCACCATCATATACAAAAAATACATACTCCCAACTCTAAACTACGCCTTCTCAACTTGGCACCCGCTACTGACTAAAGACAACATAAAGAAACTCCAAACAACACAAAACAAAGCACTACGACTCATAACAGGATGCACATAAACAACACCACAACAACACCTACACGAAAACACCAAAATGCTACCCATAGATATGCACCTTGATATGATAGGCACGAAATTCTTTGCAAAAACTCAAACACCCCATCACCAATGCCATTTTGCCCTCTCTAATCCCACACACCACATACTTAAACAACCACCTTCATAACCAGCCCAACTCTTCAAACAGATCATTACCAACATCCCACCTCCACTAAATAACACATCATACACCAAACAAATCCACACACAATACTAACAGAAAACTACCTAAGACGCAAACCATCAAACAACATTTTAAAAAAACAGCCACAACAAATAGCACCATAATTCAACTCCCTTATAAAAACTAGCTAGTCATCCTTGGCCAAACTAAGATGCTGCCACCACCAAAACTTACAATATTACAAGCACAGATTCAACCTCAACCAAACTACAACAAATATCTGTCAAAATTGTAACCAGGTCCTGGAAAACACATCCTATTTTCTACCCACCTGTCAATCTAACACTTTTTCGAGAGTAATCTGGAACATTTCAGTTTTGAATGATCTATGGACGAGGAAGATTGCAGCGGAGGGGTATCTGGATGCGTTATGGTAGCGCTGAAGAAGGGGTGGTCAGGGGTGAGAAAATAAAGTATATATATATACATTTATATATATATATATATATATATATATATGTATAAATGACTTATACATATATATATAACTCTTTTAACTTAATAATAATATATATAATAACTTATATACATATGTATATATATATATATATATATATATATATACGAATATAACATATATATATAACCCATAATATATATATATATATATATATATATATGTATGCGGGTTTCTCTCTCTAAGCGCATGTATGTGTATTGCCAGCCTTGTGCCAGCCAGCATTGTAACATCAACAGCCAGCTGCTATTCGCTATGCTGTAACAATAATAACATGGCATGTAATTTTAGCGCAACCTTGTATAATATATTTAATAATACTTCAATGGCACAACAACAACAACAGCGCGCTGCTTTAATATTAATATAATATGCTCAGGTATGTAATAATATGTAATAATATTAATAATAATATGGATATATACAACAATAATAATAATAGCCAATAACAATAACAATAATAACGACAACAACAGCTTGTATGTATACATAAATAATAATAACCTAATTAATAATAACAGCACAATAACTGCCACTGTATAATAATATATATATATATATATATAATATAATAACCTTATATATATATATATATATATATATATATATATATATATATATATATATATATATATAAAAATATATATATATATATAGTATATATATAATACACGTGGAAGAGGGATCAAATAGATATCAACAAAAATTAATTATTCTTTGGTTATTCAAAAAATACTAGTTAATCTTTTAATAGTTGCAATGTTATATATATATATATATATATATATATATATATTAATAATAATATAATGGCATATATAATAATATATACATATGTAATATTAATAATAACCAATAACAATAATATTACGCGCATATGCATATATATGTATGAGTAGCCATATCAGCCAGCCATAATATGCCGCCGTAATATATAATAGCCAATAAATTCACAGTATAATATGTAATATTAATAGCCCAATAATAATAATAACAGCAACATGTACGTAACATTCAACAGCAAAAAGAAAACATATTTCTCTGCGCCATAATAATAATAATAATAATAATAATATAATATAATAATAATATGTAATAGCCAATAACTATATAATATGTGTAATAACGGCTAATATGCATAATATGTGTATATATATAATAATATAAAGGACCAGGTAAAGTATAAATTGTGATATATGTAATATATATTCAATAACAATAGTAATATATAATAATAATATGTAATAATAATAATATGTATATTCTTAATAATGTAATAATAGCCATCAACGCCATATGTATATTATGTTTATGCGTAATAATATGTAATATGCAGCATCATACCAGCAACAACCAGCCAGCAACCAACCAGCCAACGTATGTAGCGCCAGCCAGCGCCTTAATAATATATGTATGTAATATGCATATATAACCTTAGCAATAACGCATATGCTAGCATAGCATAAATATATATATATATGTATATATATACTATATATCTTTCCCTTATGCTGCTATATATGCTCCATTGGCGCGATGGAAGGATGTAAATAAATGGAAGACGAAACGTTTGTAATATC
>JABUQX010140996.1:0-5000 GCA_015478945.1 Trachelipus rathkii
CAGTGACGCTTCGTTCAAATAGTTTGGGTGTTTAACCGTTTTCATTTATCGTTTTCCTGTTCAGGACATATCAATAATAATATAATAATAATAATAATAATAATAATAATAATAATAATAATAATAATAATAATAATAATAATAATAATAATAATATTAAAAATAATAAAAGATGGATAATAATTCAAAGTAATAAAAAAATAAATGATGATGAAAATAATAATAATAATAATAATAATAATAATAATAATAATAATAATAATAATAATAATAATAATAATAATAATAATAATAATAATAATAATAATAATAATAATAATAATAATAATATATTTTAAGCATTTGCAATATGAAAAATATTAAAGAATATTCAAATATTTAAAAAATAAATTAGTTTAAAAAATTAAACCATTAAAGAAATTGCGTTTCTTCGGACAAATCATGACAAATCAACGTGTTTAATTAGACCACATCATGAAGCCAAGTGACGTCATTAGAACAATAACGTCATTAGAACAATAACGTCAATAGAACAATGACGTCACATTATGAAGCCAAGTGACGTCATTAGAGCAATAACGTCATTAGAGCAATGACGTCACATTAGGAATAACATTCATAATCTGAATGAAAATGTAAAGTCGTTTTCGTTTTTGCATTTGTGCTTACGAAACGTAAGAAATGCTCGAGTTTGCGTTCGTTTTTGTCAAATTTAGCGCAAATTTAAAAAATGCTCTCCAAACGTAAGGAATTTCCTAAATTTTGTAAGGTTGCTATTTCCCGTGCTTGCCGAATTTAGGACTTGCTTATGAAAAAATGTAAACAAACAAGATGGCGTCGTGGTAGGTCCGTTTGGTTTGATGAATGTTTCATTCAATAAAATTAGCTTTAAATCTAATTTCTTCCAAATCAATAAACTCCATCACAATAGTTGATCAATTATTTGTAATATAAACCATCTGTTATTTTTTTATTTCTGTTTATTACAAAACCACGTAGTCCATTACAACAGCTGATTCAAAATCTTTGTAAACAAACGTTCATTTATGCGCGAAATTCGTGCTAAAACTGGGTGTGCATTTCTTATCGAACTCAAGTACAAATTACAAAAACGATAACGGCTTTATTAAAAAAAATTTATTGACAAAGCTCTTCACAAATATTTAAACTATGACGTCATTATAACATTATGACAAATTATTAATCCATAATTTCAATAAGTGGGCAGGATCTCAATCAATGTTATTATGGGTAATAGTTGAGATTAATGGATTCTAAAATAATCGATATATTTTTTTTAAAACCAATCGATATTTTGATATTGATATGAAGCAACGTTGCCACATGTTGTTAATAAAAAATTTCAACAATAATGATATATTTATAAGCAACGTTATTAGGTGTTTTCATATATTATTTCTTTTTTACGTTCTAAAAAAATAAGTAAGGTTATGATAAGTTTTGTTAAAGTAGCACGGGATTTGCTATGTATAACAAAACGCAGTATAACCTAGACCAATTGATCCTGAATTTAAACGTAAAAAAAAAAAAATCGGTAGAGTGAATATATTTATATATGACAGAGAGTTGGCAGCGCTTTTTAATCCTCTTACATGGGGACGAAGATATATAAATAAGCGATTATTATCGAAAAAATCGATATTTCGTCAGAAGTCCGCTTTAATCTCACTATTACTTATTATCCATATCAGTTATCATAATCATAATTGCAGAAACACTAAATGCCTTCCGGGTGTTGTTGAAATTGAATCATTGTCACTTTTGAATCTGACGTCGTAAGTGTAGCGATCGTCATAACTGTGTTCGAGTTTAGAATTTTTGCGAGATTGATGGTGGAAGCTTTTTAGAACAATCAAGTTTGTGGAGAAAGCTTAATTTTCATTATATACATTGTCTTTTTATTTTATTTTCTCTGTGCCCAGAATTTAATTTTTACTAAATTGTTTTTTGTTTTTTGTTTTTAAATATTTATTTATAACATTATAATGATAGCATGCTGTATATATATATATATACTTATATATATCTAACTATATAACATATATATATATATATATATATATATATATATATATATATATATATAACTATATATATATATATATATATATATATATATATATACTATATATATATCTTATATATATATATATATATATATATATACTCTCATATATATATATATATATATATATATATATATACAAGTAAACTAAAAAAAAATTTACATAAAAAATAATAAATTCCTTTTAAATAGCCAATAGCTTTGCTATTAATTATGGTGTTACCTAACAGTCAAATCAGTCGTCCACATAGAGAGTTCAGAGCAGGAGGGATAAGGAGTGGGTGGAATAAAGTAAAAATTATGTAATGAGAGTTTATTCACTAGAACAAAATGAAGATAGAGAGTCATGATAGAAAGAATTCAAGATATTTCCATGTTCCTATAGTAATAATGGGTTCGAAAAGAACTGAGAAGTTAAAAAAAATTTAATTGCTTTTTTTTTTATGTATGCAGGATAAGTTAAGTAAAGTTAAGTTATTTAAGAACGTTGATAGGCAAGGAAAAAAAGTTTACCAAAGAAGATAAGACCGGAATCTCAAGTGTTAGAGAACTCGTGAATCATGGCCTACAGTAAATTTTCTATAATATTTATGTGTGCAGTTTATGGCTGTACTACACTAATCCCAATACATACACACACATCTACTACAAACATAGCCAACAAATACAACAATATATATATATTCACATATAAATATATCACCTATATTTGCTCGTATTTAAACAACGTATTGGGATGCGAATCTTATTCCGAGAAGGCAAACACGTGGACTGCGTTGCGTTGAAGCAGGGTGCTATCAGGCCTCAATATCCTTGCACTTTACCTTGGTCTTAAAGAAATAACAAATACTTTCCACAATTGTTTTCAGATCTGGGTTGGGGTTACTTTCCGATCTTAGGATTGAAGTTATGTGAGCAGAATAGCAGGATATATATATATATATATATATATATATATATATATATATATATATATATATATATATATATATATATATATATATATATATATATATATATTTATATATATATATATATATATATATATATATATATATATATATATATATATATATATTTATATATATATATATATATATATATAGTTTATTCTGCTTGTCCTGAAATTATTCCTTTTCAATTCTACTGAGAAATGCTTGAAAATAATATTAAAAGAAAACTTGAAAGATTCGTGACTTCAGTTGGATTAAATAAAAAGCTTCTGACATTGATAGAAACTCGTCTCCGAGAAAGGCAACCCTGCAAAAGAGTAAACCATGATATTAGAAACTTTTTACCGCCACCCTTCAAATATATATATATATTTATATATATATATATATATATATATATATATATATATATATATATATATATATATATATATATACTATACTATATATATATATATATATATATATATATATATATATATATATATATATATATATATATATATATATATATATATATATATATATATATATATATATATATATATATATATATATATTCAAATATATATATATATATATATATATATATATATATATATTAAATTGTTACTTATTTTTCCCAAATTGAAATAAATATTTTAATCTTTTAGGAAAACATATATAAATAAATAAAAAATAAACAAATTTAGGTTAAATTTTGCTACAAATTGACTTTTTAGTTTGAAAATATTTTATTACGATTGTTGAAAACTGGTAAATTGCAGCAATCTATGTTACGACTCAACATAATAATAATAATAATAATAATAATAATAATAATAATAATAATAATAATAATAATAATAATAATATTCTGATACCGTATCAATAGAAAACTTATACAACAATAATAATCAATAATTGTAATAATATGTAATTTCAATACAGATTATGATACAATAATTATTACAGCAATTAATACAATAATAACGAAGCAAGCCAAATAATAATAATTTTACAGGTAAACACCAATAACGTATTAATAATAAGCCAAATAATAATAATAATAATAATCATTATAACAACAATAATAATCCTACTAATAGTAATAATACTGATAAGAACATCGCAAATAATAATAATAATAATAATAATAATAATAGATATTTATATACTATCCTTAACAACAACTTAACAACAGCTTAACTTAACAATAATAACAGCAACATAACAGCTCTAACGCTAAACAACATTTCATATACATAACGGCAATAATAATAATAATAATAATAATAATAATAATAATAATAATAATAATAATAATAATAATAATAATAATAATAATAATAATAATAATAATAATAATAATAATTTTTCACATTTTAAATCTTGATGAAATATAAATTTCGGTAGTATTTAAAATATTGTTTAACTAAAAAATTAATTATGAGATATATATAGTCTACCCGTATGTAGTATTCAAAAAATTAATCAAAATTTGATCTTCCCCTTAATTAATTACAATTCTCAAAATGGAAAAGTACAGGAATTACTATATCAAACTTTATTAAAAACTGTTGGAAGTGGAATGTGGATTCCCACATGGTAGCATTCTTATCTATATCCAGGAATGTCTTCCTCAGGTATAATATTCTTTAGTTCTATACTGTTGTCTGTTGCACTTCAGTTGGCTGTTAATAACGATTTTGGAAGCTTTATATTCACTAGTAAAATAGTTAGATACCTGTGGTTTGAATTTTCAGTTATCAACACTAATTGTGTCATGACAAGATGTTCTCTAAATTATCTCCTTCAAATAGCCATTTATGGGAAGAAGGAATCAAATATAAAGTTTCGCAAATAATTTGTGCATTATTTTTTACCAAGATTAACCGGGAATATATTATGTTAAATATATTAAAGGTAAAACCGAGAAAGCCATTGTACTCTTAAAATATTTGGAATAAGAATTGTGGAGA
>JABUQX010140996.1:12500-22567 GCA_015478945.1 Trachelipus rathkii
CAAGACCCATAAAACTAACATTCCTTTAAGACCTATTTTATCTGATATTAACACTCCTAATTACAAAATTAGCGAATTTTTAGTTCCGCTTCTCGAAGATCTTCCTCAAAACCCCGACACAGTCAAAGATTCCTTTGAAATTTCTTTCTTCGTTCAGAACCTTCATTTCAATCAGAACTATGTGATAGCTATGATATTAATCCCCTTTTTCACAAATATTCCTGTTTTGGAAACGTGATATTATCATCAATTTTATTTTTTTCAAACTATCTCCTTCTTCCATGGCTCAAATCGAGACAATTTCTCACTTCTAGAAGCTTTCAAATAGAAGCTTTATACTATGTTGGGTGAGAAACCTACAACTGGATCATCATAACAGCAATGGAGTTCTCTTATTCACTTTATAACCTGTTTAACCTACACAGACTTAAAAGTAGCAAGTGAATACTCACATAAATTATTCCTTTGGTTTATCTGTATTGATGACTGTTTTATTACATGCTAATGTTGTTATATATATACCTCTTATATATATCATATACATATATACATATATCTATATATATATATATACTTTTATATATCTTTTATATATATATATATATCTTACTTTATTTATTTATACTTTCTTTATAACATATATATATATATATATATATATATATAATATTATATAATAATATATATATTTCTTTCTCTATATATATAATATATATATATAACTTTATATATATCTCTATATAAATAAATAATTCTTTTATTTAATGAATACATTCAAAAAACATTAATTTTACTTTTGAATGTGAATCTAACGGTTCCCTTCCTTTTCTCGATAGGAAAATCTCTCTTTCCTATTGTACATTCACCACTTTATTTATTTGACATAAACCCACAAATTCTTTAGCTTGGATATATTTTTAGTTTAAGACACTTTCTCATAAAATCTGCTGCCTCAACTCCCTCATACATAGAGCTTATTACATTTGTTCTGATTGGAATTCTTTTCATGAGGAAATAACCTTCCTCCATAAATTTTCCAGTTTTTAAACTTTTCCTTCTTTTTCAAAAGCACTTTATGCATATTTCTCAACAACTTTATCTACCACCCTACATAACTAACTCTACGGTGTTCTAATCCTGTTAACTCTCTTACAGTCTTTAACTGCATTGGACCTGGCTCACTTTCACAATTTGAGAGTTCTGTCTCTTTTCAATAATCAATCAATCGGTAGAATTTTAATTGAGAAATGCCATGTGCTGAAAGGTCATGCGTAGTTTATAAATACAATTGTACCGACTTTAATGTCGACTATGTAAACCAAACCAGCCTACAGCTTAAGAGGAGAGCTTTTCAAGCCCTTGGACATTTCCCTTCGTAATAATCACCTTATTTCTATATTAGAGGAATTCAGCTATTAGAGAACATTCCAGTGTTACAAAACATTTCTATATCATCAATAATAAGCTCTATTCTCTACATGCTACTGCATACGAAGAACTTAAAATTTTAGACTCTTTTATATATATATATATATATATATATATATATATATATATATATATATATATATATATATATATATATATATATATATATATATATATACTATATATATATATATATATATATATATATATATATATATATCTATATATATTGTATGATCTCTCTCTCTCTCTTTCTTTCTTTTTTTTCTCTCTCCTCTTGTTTCTTTCTTTTATTTATAGTTTTTCCATCCTTCATTTACTTTTCTGTTTTGTTAGTAATCTTTTATTTACTATCACTTTTTACACTTCGCACTATTTTGAATTTATATAATATTAATATTTTTTTAAAGAATATATTTTTTTTGTTAAATTATATTCTTAAATTTATTTCTTCATTCTATTTTTGGCATTGAAAATGTATTAACATTAAATATAAAACGTCTGCTAAAATGAATTTATGTTCACTTATATTTTTCATGCCTCTCTCTCTTATATCTCTCTCTCTCTCTCTCTCTCTCTCTCTCTCTCTCTCTCCTATTGTGTGTCAATAATATATATATATATATATATATATATATATATATATATATATATATTCGTCGTTTAGAAAGAGCAAAAATTAAGAAACAATTTAGTAATTTTGCGGTAGAGCAATTTAAAGGGAATTAAAAGTATTTTAAATAATTTAACTATTTTTGAAATATCTATTGTAATATTATGAATTGTTTTGCAAAATTTTTGTTTGCGTTTTACTTTTTATTATTTGTATATTTGAAACAACAATATTTTTGTTGTACAAAAATGTTTAATCGAAATTTTAAAATAAACAATAAATAGCGTAAGGGTAAATTGCTAAAAATGTCACGTGACGGAGGTTCTCTTTACAGAAGAAAAGATTTGGAATAGGACAGAAGAACCCTGAAGAAAAGCATTATAAAAGGATAAACTATATGGGCCGTCTACAACAGCAGCATCCGGAGAAGGAATCAGACGGAAGTTCCGGAGAGAATCATAGATACCGTAGGAGGGAAATTTAAAATCAAAATCACTATGCCAGACTTTATCGAAAAATTTCGATACGACTAGCGCCTCATTAAAGATTCACCGATATATCGAAGAGGTCGAAGAACAAAGGACAAAGACTACTCGAAGAGAATTGGGAAAGAAGATTACCTTTCGAATGTTCATATCAGAAGGTTTGTTGCCCATTTGAGATAAGTTTAAAAAATAAAGATTTTCCTAAATCTTCCTTATAAGGATAGATTTGAAAACTTTAGAAAGAATAGAGATTTGAACGATAAAAAGATGGTTAGGGGGTTCAGAGGGGGCCCTCCTTTTCTTCGGCATAAATTGAATGCGTTTATACTCCCAGCATGAATGAAAAATTGAAAATGATGGGAAGAGACGAAGTTAGTTACCAAGACAGGATGTGAACTCGAAAGCTCAAGTTTACAGGATAACAGGAGGAATAACGTCAGGACCATACGCTTCTTAGTATGAAACTCGGAGATAGGAAAAAATCACTCTTATGAAGAAATTAAAATATTAAGGAAAAAGAGGAAGAGGAGGAGGAGGAGGAAAGGTATCGGAATTGTTTAAAATTTAATTAAAATCAAAGGTTTGAGGAGACACCAGATTTAGTAGTCAGAAGAAACGAGAGATAGGAAAAAGGATGAAGATTAGAGTTAACATTTTGTCAAAATGTCATAAAGAGCGTGAAGGAGTGGAAACTGAATATTGTATTTTCAACGAAGAATAAAAGATTTTTATGTCACGGAGAACAGATTTTGCATTCTGAGGTTTGAAGACGCCGGTAATTTTTGAAGGATTCGTCCCTGCTATGAAGAGTAAGAGAAAAACCAGAGTTAAACCAAGGTATATGAATTTTAATTAGGAGGAAAGTAAAACGAATGTAAACCTACATGGAATATAGAATCACATCTGGTATACGCTCTATACTCTCCGAGGAAGTCCTTTCGTAGAAGCATTAACCATTCTAAAAAAAAAAAGAGGTACTACCGCAACTCCAACTAATTTGCATCACTGAAGTGCGAAAATATTTCTCAGTAAATGTGGAGGCTTTTCTTGCGGAACACTTGAAAAAATAGGATAGAATACAGAAATAAGAAAGTGACAAGAAAAACCCAGAAGAGGAAAAGAGTTTAACAGTATAGGGGGAAGGGGGACTAGCCAAAATGGTCAACAGGGAAAAATGTCGACAGGTCAAAATGGTCGATACTACTTCAAAAAAATTTCCCTTATAGCCTTCCCTTACCCTTAGGATAGGTTAGGTTAGGTGAAGTTAGGTCAGGTTAGGTTAGGTTAAGTTAGGTTAGGTTAGGTTAGGATAAGTTAGGTTAGATTAGGTTAAGTTAGGTTAGGTTAGGTTAGGTTACGTTATGTTAGGCTAAGTTTTGTTGGATTAGTTAGAGAAACTCTAAATAACGAGATTTTTTTTATTTTTTTTATTTTAACGAATGTCAACCATTTGCCTGTCGATCATTTTTCCTGTCGACTAGCTTCGGGGGAAGGATGGAAGTTAGAAAAGGTCTAGTATGTTGCTGGGTTCACCTCCAAGATGATCAGGGATACAAGTAAAGCGCTGCATCATGCATTCTAGATTATTATAATTATATAAAATAGAAGGCCATTTCACCAGCTACATCTTGAGAACCAGAGGAAGGATATTGGAGGTAATGAACATTGAAATCACGTAAAATTACGATTTTATAAAAGGAGAATGGATAAGACAAGACAATCTTCTTTATTTTTGAGTTTATAGTCAAGAGTTGATAGTATCCCGCAGGATATATATATATATATATATATATATATATATATATATATACTATATATATATATATATCTTATATATATATATATATATATATATATATATATATATAACTATACATAATAATATATATATATAAATATATAAATATATATAGAAAATATATATATATATATATATATATATAATATATATATATATATACCGCATATATATATATATATATATATATATATATATATGCTTATATATCACTGCGCATATATATATATATATACTAAATATAACTATATATATATATATATTTATATATATATCTATGTATATATATATATATATATATATATATATATATATATATATATATATATATATATATATATATATATATACTATATATATATATATATATATATATATATATATATGCATAACTATATATATATATATATATTCTTTTCCGTTAAAGCCCCACATCGATATATCGATTATTTTATTAAACTATCGATCCCTATTGGGTGCATTGTAAATATAATAATTTTTTTTTATAAAAATCGTGAGATCATTTTCATTTATTTTTTGGTGCCTTTTATTTTTAATATTTTTAAAAAATTTATTTTCAAAACAAATTTGATGATCCGGGGTGAGACTTCGCCCTTCCCTCTATATCATCCACCGCGTCCCTGCTAAAGCAGAGTGCCCATCTACGTTTCTCTCTCGAGAGGTCCGCGGTGGATTTTTACAATAAAAATACCCCATATATCCCCACAATTAGTATAATTTTTGGGAGTATTTTTAATTTAAAATTCACATTTTAAAAAAAATTATTACATTCTTTTATTAAATAAAATAATAGGGATCGATAGTTTAATAAAATAATCGATATATCGATATGGGGCTTTAATGGAAAAGAACATATATATATACATATATATATATATATATATATATACATATATATACCCTGCTATATGCTGCTGCTGCTGCTCTGCCGCCTAAACCGGGGTTATTATGTATAATGAAATGTAATAATTTTAACCTTGCAATTTACAATTATATATATATATACAATTATATATATATATATATATATATATATATATATATATATATATATATATATATAACATATATATATATATATATATATATATATATATACTCACTGTTTAAAGGTAACTAACTAAGATAAAAAAAGAGCCCGGGTTAGATCTAGTCCGGATCCTAGGTAGCATTACCTAGAGAGGCTACTTTCTAGAATAGGGAAATGTTCGTGAGGTGCTGAAACTTTCAATATATATATATATATATATATATATATATATACTACCTATATATATATATATATATATATATATATATATATATATATATATATACCACCATATATATATATATATATATATATTTCTTAACTACTACTCTACCATAATATATATACTCTATAGGGTCGTAACCAGAGAAAAATCTTTTCAATTAAGATTATATATATATATATATATATATATATATATATATATATATATATATATATATATATATATATATATATATATATATTTCTCTCTCTCTTACAACATATATATATATATATATATATATATATATATAGTTATATTCTATAAAACCTTTCAGAGAAAATATTTGGCACTCGAAAAAAAAAATTACCAGTATGAGAACAGTTTTTAAAGAATTCAAATTCAAAACATATAGGTAAAGAAAAAAATTAATTAGCTCTATTTTCTAACAAAGACACCAGTGTTAATTAACATAAAGGAAAGGTCCTGCATAATTACTCATCGTAGTAAATTACATTTACCTCATTTCCTACAAAAAGAATTAAATTTAAAGTTTAAGAAACGTGTATTAAAAATTAGGAAGCATCAAAAAGTAGTTCGTGGAGCAATGTTATATACACCATACTATATACTTTTACATATATATATATATATATATATATATATATATATATATACTTTGCTGCTATATATACATATATATATATATATATATATACCACCTATATTTAAAAAACATATCTTTCTTTTATTGTTTTTTTACAAGTTTCGTTCTACAATTTTTCCATTATTTTCATTATTTTTCAGCTCAATTTATTTTCATTTTTATAGCAAATTTAGGAATGGTTGGACCAGATCTGTCTTTTGGTGTATGATTTTCATGATACGAAAGAAAATTTATTCAAGATTTTTTTTTTTTTTTTTTAAAAAAAAATTTAAATGAGGATTAGAGCTTTTCCTTCTGATGGACCAGTATTTAATTTTATTTCAGATTTGGTAAAATAATTTGTCGAATTCTTTCTTATATGACGTTTGTTCGATCAAATTTCAACCAGATAAATATTAACATTTTTAAAAAAATTAAAAGAAAAAAAAATGTTTTTTTATTTTTTTTTTTTAAATTTTGGGGGTTTTTTTATCTTGAAAATACTTTTTAAAACCTGATCGCATCTCTCTCTCTCTCTCTCTCTCTCTCTCTCTCTCTCTCTCTCTCTCTCTCTCTCTCTATATATATATATATATATATATATATATATACTATATATATATATATATATAATGTAAAACTCTCTCATATATCTTTATATATACATATATATATATATATATATATATACTCTCTCTCTCATATATATACCACTACCTCTTATATATTATAAAATTCATGCCAAATAAATACATGTTTATATATGTATACATAAAATATATATTACACTTTTTATTGAGTATATATATATATATATATATATATATATATATATATATAACTCTTTATATATATATATATATATATATATATATATATATACTTCTTCTTAACTATATATATATATATATATATATATATATATATATATATATATATATATATATGCTTTTTACTATATATATATATATACATGCTATTCAGCTACCAAGAGTGTTTCAACTAAAATTTTAATGTTTCCACTTTAGAAGGTGTGCAACCAACAAGCATAAAGATAAGGGATTGGCCGGAACAACCCAAAGGGTTTGTAATGAAGAAGCTAGTAAAGAAATATTAAAGTTTAGTCTACAATATAAACTAACGTAACTCAACATAACCTTACTTGCATATCATAACCTCACTTAATGCAATTTCTTTTCTATAATTTATTTCATTGTGTTTAAAAAAATGAAAAACACAGATGACACCTTGTGAGCAGTGTGTAGATTTTCGAAAGATAGTCTACATGGAGTAAATAAACAGGTGCCTTTTATCCACCACAAAGTAGTTTGGGAAAAATCCTGCCAAGATAATAACATATATATCTATATGTAACACCATATCATATATATCTTCATAACATATATATCTATAAATATATATATCATATAACATAATATAATATATAACATAACATAATATATATATATAATATTTATATATATATATACATATATACTCTTTCTAACTTCTTTCTTTACCTTTTTCTTTATACCATATATATATTGATATTGTTTGTTTTAACGTTTAATAAACTGTAATATAAATGTTTTCTTTAATATTTACTTATATATATATATACATATATATATATATATATATATATATATATATATATATATATATATATATATTTATATATATATATATATATATATATATATACTAACATATATATATATATATATATATATATATATATATACACTATATATATATATATATACTCTTCCCTTCTTCCACCATAAAGAATCATGTATTAAAAAGTGCAGTAGATCCATAGGCTACAATGGCTGTTTGGGAGTAAACCTGGGTATTAAAGGGGCATTGCTTCATTATGCCTCAGAACAAAATGAGGAATACTCTTGACCAGCTTTCTTCAGATGCTCGCTGCACCCAGGATTTTATCACTTAAGGTGCTTTGGTACTCCCTAGATAAACCGAGAGGGACAGACATCTCAGGGTTTGAACATGGATTATCAATTTGATGATCAGGAGCTGTTAAACAAAGCTTTACCTTCAGGATCAAGCATTAGATCCTCGTGGGATCCATTTTTGGAAGCATTACCTTACCTCAAATTTGACCATAGCCATTCCACAGCCGTTCTCATCTTTCTCTATCTTCTTAACTTTGGTGAATATTTAGTTACTAATATTCCACTCCACCACGTGTGTTCGATTCCGATTGATGGGGTTCAAGAAGTCAACCTCCAGAACAAGCAAGAATGGCTCTTACGTATATCTTTATAGAATGTTTCAATATATTTTTTTAAATGGTTTTGCCAGAGACTCCATCTAGGTTTACGGCAACGTAAATCCATCTAGGTTAGATCTAGGTTTGCGGCATCGTCAATCCATTCTGGTTAGATCTTGGTTTAGGACCCTACTAGTTCAAATTATGATATGTTTTGTTAGTATACACTATTACTTCACGTTCTTCTTCCTTATTTGAGAATATTGTGGACCGACTGTACGTGATCAAAGGAAAGGCATATACGTTTAGCTGGCTACGAACAAGCGCTTAAAACACCCTCAAGCATTTCAAATCACAAAGTCAAAGCACACCGGCTCTGGTGCAATCACTCAGGAAACAGTTTTAAATGCTACTTTCACATTTGTTTTTATGGCGAAAGCTACGGAGCTTGCTTTGATATTATTTTTGTACTGTAAAACTTTCATTACAAGCATTTTCCCTCAGAATTGTTTTCAGTTCTGACCTGACCAAAGTTTATATCATTAATTCCAGCATACCGGTGCTGATTATCCAACATAACTATTGTTCGGAGTTTTGCGTCGTCATCCCAGCATTTTCTACAGCCACAAGGATCCCCAGCATCCACCTAACTGAAAACAGGAAATCATTTTGCTATATAATTATAACATAGCTAATATTACATATTACTAGTTTCAAATTTTTAAATAACCTATCTGGGTAATTCACATCTGAGTGTAATTTCAAACCGATCATTTTACATCATTTCATTACATAAAAGCGGCCTGTCATATATTTTGCATTCAACATTGATATTCCTTTTTGTAAAAATTTACTCTGTTTTTGGTTTTTATGGAATTGTTTATACATTTAGCTTTACGTAAGTTTGGGTGCACTGGCTCTCGTTATCTCGCTAATTTTTCAAAAGAATTTTTGTCATTGCACTTTGTTTTATATTTTTGATGCTCATGATATGTCCCCTCACACGGCGCTGCAAGTGCCGTATCAATGTCATATCACCAAGCGGCCTGGCTCCAGGCGGGGCATCAACGCTACTGGCAGGATTCGTGCCAACGATCTCAGAGGTGACCTTTACACATTACTTTAGAGGTTTGCAGCTCACGTCTGTCGTTGCGCTTTAGGCCCATGCTTAGTATTTTGCGTGTTTCACGAATTTTACTAGCGCCGAAGGATGTTTTACCCTCCCTTGCAGTTCTTTGCAAACAAGCCCCCTCTTAACCTTAGAACTTTTCCAAGCAGTGCAGGAAGCTCAGTGCTGAAAGCAGGTGAAGAAAGCTGCAGGCGGGCGGAAACTATAATGGTAGATCGTTTTACTTAAAAATCAGGTTCTGTTACATCTGATAGTAAAAAGCAAATCTACCGATGCTTAACCAGGCCCCTCCATTAGACTGCGGCTAGAACCTAATGGCCATGCCATCTAGAATTAGAAGCTTTCATAATGTGATTGATACACAAGTGCCCTTAATTCCAAGAAAATTACTTTCTTGGGAGCTTTCTGCTGCTTGCCGACAGGAATTTGCCGAAAGAAGCTGAGAACCTGTTGCGACAGACCTTATGCAAAGTTTCACT
>JABUQX010140997.1:2500-15000 GCA_015478945.1 Trachelipus rathkii
ATAGGTATTTTTTAGATGAGGTATAGTGAAAGAGGAGGTAATGGGTAGAGTTTGAAAGTTGAAGAATGGCAAAATCTGGCATAGATAGAATTACTGGGTGAAAGATCAAGAATTGTGACGTGAGATGATGATGAATGGGTTGTGAAAGTTGAGAAGGGATTGAGGGTATAATCCGAGAGATTAGAGGAGAGCGGTAATAGTACCCTTATATAATGGTAAGGGGATAAGGGTAACTGTAGGAACTATAAGGGAATTAGTTTATTATTGAGTGTTGTAGGAAGATATATGCTGCATTTTTATTTAAAGTGGGCAATGTTGAGGACTGAGGAACTGATTTGTAAAGAACAAGGCATTTAGAAGTGGTAGAGGATGTGTTAATCAAATTTTTACATTGAAAGAAATGGAAATGAGAAAATGGAGAGAAGAAGTAGAAATTGTATTAGGTGTTAACACTCTAAAGGCGATAGGATTAATAGGGAAGCTCTGTGACAAGTGATATATGGTGTTGGTGGTAGGCTTTTGAATGAAATAAAAAGTATGTGTGACGATTGTAAAGTGTATGTAAGAATAAATGGAGTTTCAAGTGATCGTTTTAATATTAATAGCGGAGTGATGAAAGGGTTGTGTTAGGTCTCTTTGGTTACTCAATTTACTTATGGATGGGGTTATGAAAGAATTAGAGGTAAGGGAAGGTGTTAAAGAATAGTGAAGAATGGAAGAGAGTGGAGGGTGCTCTACTTATTATATGCGGAAAATTTAGTTTTGTGTGTTGAATCTGAAGATAGTTTGAGAGGATTGGTAAAGTTTTTTTTCAGGATGTGTAAAAGGAGGGGTTGGAAAGTAAATGTAGATAACAGTAAGGTTATGGTAGTGAGTGAGGGTAATCCGCGGTGTAAAGTTATGTTAGATGGTGAGCAACTGGAACAAGTTTCTGAGCTTAAATATTTAGAATATACGTTGTATGAAAAGTGAACGGATGATGCAGAGTGTAGTAGGAAATACTGGAATACGAGGTATGGATCTAAGGCACAATGTGTTCAGATGGCCAATCTTAGGGGAGTGTTAGGCGTGAGAAGAATTGATTAAATGATGAATGAACGCATTATAAAGTTGTGTGGTGCAAAGAATTGCATAAATGAGAAAATAAACCAGAGTACATTGAGATGGTTTGGTCATATGGAAAGGATAGATGATAGTCGGTTGGTTAAGCGAATATGGAAAGGATGGATGATAGTCGGTTAGCTAAGGGGATGTATAGTAGTGAATGCGCTGGTAATAGACCGGCTGGGAGAAATAAGAAAAAGTGGATAGAGTCAGTAAAGGAATGTCTGAAGGAGAGGGATGTGAGTTTGGCAGAGGCGAGAATAAGGGTGCATAATGGGAGTAAATGGCGGGTTTTAAGGTTATAATAGCGACGTCATATTCTTCTACTACATTTCTGTTTCCGGTGTGTGAGACGAACCTCACCCCTATATGTGGATAGGAGGTGAGAAGATATATATATTTATTATATATGGCAGGTTATATATATTACTACATATTATTATATATATTATTATATATATATACATATACATATTACATATATTATTTATACATATATATATTATATATATATTATTGGTTGACTGAGAGTTGTTATGAGTATATATACATATATATTATTATTATATATATTATTATTATTACATACATATTATTATTATTATATATATATATATATAATATTATTATTATTATATATATACATACATATATTATATTATTATTACATATATATTATTATTATATACATATATATTGAGTTAGAGATATATATTATATATATATATATATATATATTAGTTATTATTACATATATATATATATATATATACATATTACATATATTAGTTAAGGTTATAGATTTTCTTAAGCCAGCAGGTATATATATATATATATATATATATATACATATGCAGCAGTATATATATATATATATATATATATATGTTGGCGGTATATATATATGTTATATATAGTATATATATATATATATATATATATATATATGGTATATACAGTACATATATATATTATATAAGTAAAATTTTCGCATCCTAAAACATCCGCATTAAATCGAATATATCCACATCCCAATAATTTACGATTTTGAAATATCCGCATCCTCGCAATTATTAAAGGCAGATGTTGAGGATGTATAACATTTGGCCAGTCATTAACATTCCTTTCCAACTTGACTCCACTTCATACAGCAAATCACCTTTATTCTCATTACATATATATTATTATTATTATTATGTTAGAGCATATACACATATATATATATATATACATATTATGAGCATATATATATATATATATTATTAGATATATTATATATATATATATATATATATGCATATATATATATATATATATATATATATATTATATATATATATTATATATTATTATTATATATATATATATATATATTATATATATATATATATACATAAGGGTGGTGATATAAATATACATATTACATGTATATATATATACATATATATATATACAGAGTTAAAGTTGAAAGAGCATATATATATATGATATGTTATTATTGTTATTATATAGTTATATTATTACACATATATTATTATATATATATATATATATATATATATATATATTATTATTATATTATTAAGAAAATAGACTAGCTTAAGATATAATATTATTGGGTTAGATGAGTATATATATATATATATTTAGTTATATATATTATATATATATATATACATATATATATATATATATATATATTACATATATATATATATATATTCCCCTCACCAGGAACTGAATTAATCACCCTTGGATGCAAGGTGTGCAACATTTTTAACCAAAACAGGACAGTTAAGTAGAAGTGCCCGTCAACGAAAGCAAATCATCAAAGATAATAAGCACCCTCAACCTTCCATCATCAGCCTAAAACCTTTTCCTCTAACAAATTAATAATTTCTTTTCATCACCCCATCCATATAAATTTCAAAGCCAGCCAGGATACATAATATTCCTGCCTTCAACTGCTATTGATATTAAACTTTCAACTCCATTAATTATTACACACGCTTCACAATCGACATGCATACTTTTGATTCTATTCGTAAGTCTACCACAAAATTCCATATATTACTAACCTGCCACAAACATTTTCTTTTAATCATGCTGTTATACGCCTGCTGCAAGTACATAAAACCTAAGCACAATTTATTCTTCTTCTCTCTCATTTTCTCAATCATTTTTTAATGTGAAGATTTGATCTACAAGACTTCTACCATTTCTAAATGCACCTTTGTTCTTCTGGCCCAATCAAATTTAGTTACTAGAGCACTTTTTCGACCAAAATACCAGCGTATATCTTCTCTACAACACTCAATAAATTAATTCCCCTATAGTTCCTACTTTTTCTTATCTCCTTACCTTATATAAGGGTACTATTACTGCCTCATCCAATCATTTGGAACTATATTCTTCATAAACGCTTTGTTACACTTTCCTGATATCCAGGAAATCACGATCTCGTCTCCATTCTTTGGATTCGTTTCACCAGTAATTCCATCCATCTATACCTGTCAATTTATCATTCTTCAACTTTCTCACTTTACCTATTTCCTCTTCCACAAAATATCTATTTCTTCTTTCACTATAAAACCCACACACATTCCCTATCACCTCTTTATACTGCCAATGTTATGTATATATTTGAAGAGTTCCACACTCTCCTTGCATCAATTTAATCAGTCACGAAATCATTTTCCCTTTTCATTATTCTATGAAGATTCTATTTTTCTGTTTCTTAACCTTTCATACTTCCTTTCAGAAGAGCTTCTATTCCCTTACAAGTTCCCATTCATCCTTCTTCCAAACTCTTCATTTAACCTCATTTTTTCCTCCTACGTACGCAACTTTATTATTATTATATTATATTATATTATATTATATTATATTATATTATATTATATTATATTATATTATATTATATTATATTATATTATATTATATTATATTATATTATATTATATTATATTATATTATATTATATTATATTATATTATATTATATTATATTATATTATATTATATTATATTATATTATATTATATTATATTATATTATATTATATTATATTATATTATATTATATTATATTTGTATTTTATCTTTAATGTATTACATTATATTTTATTGTATTTTGTAATCTATCTTTAAAGAATTACAACATTATTTTGTTATTATTGTTTTAAAATCTTTGGCTTATAACAAAACAATAACAATTCTTTTGAATAATTGAGTATTATTGCAATTTGAAGTAGATTTATCGTTTTATTTGAATTAAAGTGATGGTTTGGAGAATATCTTTATTTTACATAATAAACTTTATGTTTAGACCAATCATTGTTTTGAAGTCTTAAACATAGTTTTGTTTCTTTATTGTTTTAATTTTTATTGTTTACAAAGGTAGATTACAATAACAATTTTATTTGCTTGAAGTTATTATTCAAGTTATACTAATTGTTATTTTTTTTTCTCCAAAATTTTGAGCGGTTATTTTTCAACATATTAAATATCGAAGCTTAGCTTAGCTTAGCAGGATTTAAATTTTTGTTTAGCATGATCTTAAAATTTTTTTCCATTATTTTGAAGTTAGCGTTAATAATCATATAAATTTAAGTATCATTTTTTTTCAGAATGATGTTCTATATTCAAGATCTAATTACCGTAATTATCACTACAATATTCAAGATTTAATTACTTCAATTACCTCTACAATAACAATTTACTTTCATACATATAACATTATCACCCCTATCACACACATATCGTTATTCTATCAGTACTCAAAACATATTCCAGCAATATTTTCTCACAATCAAATTTATTATGTTAAAATAATTTATTTGGTTTATTTATGATTGTTTTATATTAATTTTTTTTCTTTAATATTTTATTACTATATTCTATTGTTTTTGCATAAATGTTATTTAGAAAGAAAAACTATTCAAATTATTGTAAAAGATTTTTTGAAAACTTGCAAATAACTTTTCCTCTAATATATTGTAAGTTAATTCAGAAAACTTGCAAAATTTAAATTTTCTTCTTTCTTCTTTTCTTCTTTTTTTCTTGTTTCTTTCTTCTTTCTTTCTTTCTTTCTTTCAAGTGTAGGTGTATGTGTTTATGTGCTTGTGGGTGTGGGTGTGGGTGTGGGTGTGGGTGTGGGTGTGGGTGTGGGTGTGGGTGTGGGTGTGGGTGATAGCTGGTTCTCTGGAAGAATTCATTTTATAATCCATTTTAATTAGTCAGATGGAATAATTAATTTATCATCATTTTTAATATAATTAATTATTTATTTATTATATATATTATATTATTATATTTATGTATTATTACAATCTTCATCTCTGTTTGTGACTGGACTCGTTTTTATTATTCCAAAAGACCTATCTAACAGCTAATATTCAATTATAATATTTTAATTGTAATAAAATGAAATAATAATAATAATAATAATAATAATAATAATAATAATAATAATAATAATAATAATAATAATAATAATAATAATAATAATAATAATAATAATAATAATAATAATAATAATAATAATAATAATAATAATAATTATATTAATAGTAATTTTATTATTATTATTATTATTATTATTATTATTATTATTATTATTATTATTTTTATTATTATTATTATTAATGTATTATTATTATTAATATTATTATTATTATTATTATTAGTATTATTATTATTATTCTTATTGTTGTTGTGTATTATTATTATTATTATTATTATTGTTATTATTATTGTTATTATTATTATTATTATTATTATTATTATTATTATTATTATTATTATTATTATTATTATTATTATTATTATTATTATTATTATTATTATTATTATTATTATTATTATAGCTGCTATAAACCTTCCTTGTAGTGAGATATAAATTTGATTGAAAGAATTAATTGAATTAATATGTGTAGATACTAAGGTATTTATAAATTATATATATATATATATATATATATATATATATATATATACTATATATATATATATATATATATATATATATATATATATATATATATATATATATATATATATATATATAATCATTTAATTTTCCTATTTTACAGTATTGCAATTATGTGTGTGGGTTTATTATTATAACTTTAAATTTATAAAATTTAATTTAAAAATTAAAAAATATTTCCTGTTAAATATTAAATAAAAATACACGATGAATTAGAATCAAATATCTAACCAAAAAAATAAGAGAGAGAGAGAGAGAGAGAGAGAGAGAGAGAGAGAGAGAGAGAGAGAGAGAGAGAGGAGAGAGAGAGAGAGAGAGAGAGAGAGAGAGAGAGAGAGAGAGAGAGAGAGAGAGAGAGAGAGAGAGAGAGAGAGAGAGAGAGAGAAGAGAGAGAGAGAGAGAGAGAGAGAGAGAGAGAGAGAGAGAGAGAGAGAGAGAGAGAGAGAGAGAGAGAGAGAGAGAGAGAGAGAGAGAGAGAGAGAGATGTTTATATAACATAATTAGACGTTGGAACACTGATTGATTACTTAAATATATCTTTCTGTCTGCGCCCCATAGGGAAGATAAATTTATTCACGAGATAATTATATGTCAATTGCAACCTTACTATATGTTTCATTATATAAAATTTAATTCTAAAATTGTATTAAGGATGTCAAACTTTTAAAACTTGAATCTGGATGATTTTACTCAAAGTACTTTTCAAAGTACTTTTCTATTACAAGAACTGATACATTGACGTGCAATTACAAAACTCTCTCTCTCTCTCTCTCTCTCTCTCTCTCTCTCTCTCTCTCTCTCTATATATATATATATATATATATATATATATATATATATATATATCTATATAAATAGAAATACCAGAAATAATCCGTAAGGACATTTATATATATATATATATATATATATATATATATATATATATATATATATATATATATATATATATATATATATATATAAAAATTATATATTTATTTTTAATATATATATATATTGTTAAAATTATAATTAAAAATTTCATATTTATTGTTAAAATATTAATTTATTTATTAACTTTATTATTTTTAAAATAATTATACTTAAATTTTAGTAGAAACGTTATTCAATTGTTTCTCTGTAATATTTAACCAATTGAGCAAGGCGCATATGTTCGCGCAGCCTCCTTTCTTGATCATATTATAAAAAAACAAGGCTGAAAAAGTTAGTACTTGTGACCATCGTTCGGAAAAAGTTGTATTTGTTTATATGCAACTTTTAAATTGTTAAACATATAAAAGTGCAAGTTCTACTTAAATTAGACTATAATCCTAACCTAGTTTATGTTGGGAAATATTTATGAAATACTTTTCTCTAATTGAAATTCCTTAAGTTAAAATAAAGAACAGTGCAATATCGTTCTGAAAGTCAAATTAATTTTTGAAACTAACATCATTAATTGCTCCTATCTTGTGATTCAATGCAAAGGATCTCTGTAATTATGATTTATTATTTCGAGGTAGAGCCTGGCCAGGAGCTGTTTTGGGTAATAAATTGGTAGGTCCTATGCATATTAAAGTTGCCGTAATTATTTATAAGGTAAGACACTTTTATATTTCCTTATTAGTGTTAATCAGTTTGTTATTTTAAATAATTCTTTCCAAGAAGTATATGTTCAATTTTGTTGAGTTTGGTATTATTTATAACTTAGCAAAAACAATAAAAATATATATATATATATATATATATATATATATATATATATATATATATATATATATATATATATATATATATATATATATATATATATATATATATATATATATATATATATATATATATATATTAGTGATGGGACGATTATGAAATTTTGCCGATGATGATGACGGTGACGATTATAGTAAATTTTGACGATGACGATGACGATGACGATGACAATGACGATTAATTGAAAAAAAATATTTTAAAAATTTCTCTCTCTCTCTCTCTCTCTTTTTCTCTCTCTCTCTCTCTCTCTCTCTCTCTCTCTCTATATATATATATAATATATGTATATCTATATATAATATAATAATATATATATATGTATATGTAATAACCAACTAACTACTCTATTCAATAATATGTATATATATATATATATGTATATATGGAAATATCTATAATATATAATATGTATGTAATATATATGTATATATAATAACAATATAATATATAATAATAATATATATATCTTTATATATTTTTATTATATATATATATATATAATATGTATGTATATATATATATAATAGTATATAATATAATATATGTAATATATATATATATAGTCTTCTCAACTCTTTCTTTCTTCTTAATAATAATAATATGTAGTATATATATATATATATATATACATGTACGTATATATATATATATATATATATATATATATATATATATGTATCATTAATATTGCGAAAAAATTCAGCATGATATTCCTTGCTTAAATATAAGATAATATGTGTTAATAAACATTTCACCGAAAACACACTCGTTTCCAAGATACAAGGTAATGAAACCTATTTAAACATTAAATTACAATAAACAGTAAACTAAATTTGGAAAATTGAATTAAAAATTCATTCAATTATTCAAATAACTGAATACTTTCATTGCTGCACAGAAGATAATATACTGCAGAAAATTACGAAGCAATTGCACTAAGGTTATAGCTAAATGTTGAAAATGAGCATCCCCAGCGGCACAAGCCTCTATTCTGCAACGCATTGATTGCGGACACGTTCAAATATACCATGTGTGCGCCGAATTGTGTCACAAGATACGATTATGCGAGCCCTTAATTCTTCGGGACTTTCAGCTGTTGCTGTATAAACCAAATGTTTCAGGTGACCTCAAAAGAAATCCAATGCATTTAGGTCTGGAGACTGCGGAGGGCATGTTTCTGTACCTCCTGGACCTATCCAACGGCGTGGATATACAGTGTTCAAATAGTTACGAGCAACTAAATTGAAATGAGCTGGAGCGCCGTCGTGCATGAAATACATTTTCGATCTTAATTGTAATGGTCTTCCAGTAGTGTAGGCAAGTCATGTTCAAGAAATTGGCGATAAACGTCTCCAGTAAGCCTCGCTTGTAAAAAGAATGGACCTATCAAATGGTCGCCAACAATTCCACTATACATTCAATGAAAACTGGTGTTGATGGCGGCTTTCAACTGTTGCATGGGTTCTCATCAGCCCATATGTGATTGTTATGGAAGTTCGATATGTCGTCTCTGGAAAAATTTGCCTCATCGGTGAACAATAATATTTCTGCTAAATGGTGAAGATTGTCTGCAATTTTCTGTTTGCATCCATCGACACAAGCTACTTTGCAGGAAAATCTGTTGGTACAAGTTCCCTTGCACTCGTTGGATGTGATAAAGGTACAGAAGTTGATTTTCAATACCCTGAAAACTGTCGAATAGCTTACATGTAGTGTTGCAGCAATCTTTCTGGTACTTGTTGTAGGACTGTCCTCAAGTTCTTGGAGAACCTGTTCTTCAGCATCTGGAGTTGATACTGTGCGAGGTCTCCCGTTTCCATTAGTAAGTTTTTTAAAACTTCCTGCTTCTCTAAAACGTTGATGGAGACGTGCAAACATAGTATGATGCGGGATGACACGATTAGGGTACATTTCTTCATAGAGACACATGGCTGTTAATGAATTACCGTTCGTACGACAGTAAACAAAATGCATATCGCACATTTCACTATTTGTGTAATTCATTTGAAAATATGAGCAACACTTGAACACAGAACTTGACGCGACACGGACTAGTATATGTATAAATGAAGCGAGATACGGAACTAGTAAATAACAGGTTCGTAACCTTTCCTACGGTGTATTTGTGCTTATTATTAAAGGTTGAGATGTGGTACGGGACGGGCAATGGAATATATCAGATATGTCCCAAATAAGTTTCATCACCTTGTATCTTGGAAACGAGGCTTTTTCGGTGAAATTTTATTGACACATATTATTTTATATATATACAAGAAATATCATACTGAATTTTTTTTCGCAATATTAACAATACACACCCTATATATATATATATATATATATATATATATATATATATATATATATATATATATATATATATATATATATATCTAAATTTATGATACATATATATATATATATATATATATATATATATATATATATAAGGCTGAAGACAGGAGGGTCAGGGGGTTCAACCTCCCGAAATTATTTTAGCAATCAAAATTTTTGATTCCTTAAGTCTCAATAATAATAATAATAATAATAATAATAATAATAATAATAATAATAATAATAATAATAATAATAATAATAATAATAATAATAATAATAATAATAATAATAATAATAATAATAATAATAATAATAATAATAATAGTTAATCAATGAAAATGAAAAGTATTTATTAATGGAAATGAGGAAACATGTTTGTGGTCCGTAACGATTTCTTAGGTCAAGTGGCTGTTCCTCATACATGTATAAAATATTTAGATCAGGGACTTAAATGTAAGGTTTCCAAGTTTGCAGATGATAGCAAATTGGCTACCTCAATAAGGAATAATGATGGATGTATAAAGATTTAAAGATAAGGAGGGGAGCTGTAATCGTTGATGGGATGAGCAGGTTCATTCCTTTTTCAGCTAAATTTTTCTTTCCTCATTCATTCCTTCTAAAACTAAATCTTTCTTTCCTCATAATCCATGGTTCGATCGTGCTTATTCTTTGGTCAAAATTCAGGCTAGAGACAGTGCCTATCGGGTGTGGAAAAATTCTCGTTCTCCTATCACTCTCGCTAATTTTCATTCAGCTAGAAATCGTTGCAGGGATACTCTTCGACGAGCAAAGCTGGCTTTCATCAAAGGAAAGTGCGCTAACCTCCTTGGTTCTCCTACTGACAAATCTTTCATCTCTAGCAACTTCTGTAAATCTGCCTTTCCTCCTCTTATTCGATCTGATCATTGTGTTGCTAATTCTCCAACTGAAAAGGCTAATCTCTTCGGCCCCTCGCTCAACTATATTCTCTGGCGACTTCTTCTTCTTTCCTGTCAATAGTGGTGTTCCTCAGGGTTCTGTCTTATCTCCTACTTTATTCCTACTTTTCATTAATGATATTCTCACCTGCACCTCTAACTCTATCCACTCGTATTCCGATGACTCGACCCTTCATTCTTTAACTCATATCAATTCTACTCCCACTTTTACTTCTGGAATTGCCTCTCGTCTTAATCTTTCCGATTTTATTCTCGCTGATGGATAGAAATAACTTTGTGAAATTCAATTCTTTAAAAACCCAACTTTTACAAATCTCCTTCTCCAAAATACCTTCTAACTTTCCTGTCTCTTTCGACGGTTCTGTCGTCTCTCCTGTTGACAATATAAACATCCTTGGCCTTAACATGAACAAAAAAATGTCTTGGAAACCTCACATCACAACGGTTGCTAGGGCGGCCTCAAAGAACTGGAAGTTCTGTTTAGACTGTGAGACTTTCCTCCTTTCTCAGTTCCAGCTATACAAGGTCTCATCCGCCCATGTATGAAGTGCTGTTCTCACATATGGGGGGGCTCTGGTTACACGCGGCTTTTGGGCAGGGACGAGTCAGCCAAATGACTTATAAACTATTCTGCACTTTCCAGTTCACTTGACCCTCTATCTTTGAGAGGCGATGTTGGTGCTTTATCTCTATCCTATAGGTACCGCAGCGGCAAGTGCTCGAGGGAAATTATCACTCGCGTACCACCACCTTTACGACGCCTTCGTAGCACAATAGGTGCTGTATCTGCGCAAGAGTATTGTGTTGACATTGGTAACTCCAGGCTAGTTTGCTGTGGTGCTTCCTTCTTTCCCACCACCTCTGTTTTGTGGAATTCTCTTCCTTCTTCTGTATTCCTACTGAATTTAATCTCCTCACTTTAAAGCCTGCGTCTGTGCTTACATATGCGTAATTTGCGCTAGAGGGTGAACTTTTGAGAGTTCTACACCCCTCCTTGAATAGGACTCTGCCCGTGAGTGGTAATGACAACTGTAAAAAAAAAATGAATGGGCAGATATGTGGAAAATGAACTGAATCTCTCACCCCATCCAAAAACATCATTCAGATTATCCCAGAAAATCGTACTCTTTCAACATTACCTCAGATGGATCATATGTCACAACCACACAAATTTTTGACCTTTTCAAACTTAAATTTAACCTTTAGACTTCTAGTACTCACACATACACCAAAATCTACCATAGCTCTCTACCACAACTCACTCCAACAGAATTGCAAATCCTTCTATCCCCTCTCATTCCTTTCCACAGTACACCATCACAAACACATTTCACACCACACCACTCATTTTCAACGTTTCCTTTCATCTTTGTTTAAGTCA
>JABUQX010140997.1:20000-25000 GCA_015478945.1 Trachelipus rathkii
TCCATCCGCCGCCAGTGTTCTCCATATTGCTGAACGTGGAGCAGCAAGTTCGGCCGCCACTCTACGTACACTCGATGACAGGTTTGCGTCAAAATACCGGAGAATGTCATGGACACTATGGCGGAGGCGAAGTATCGCATAAACTCTATCCGCAATGCCAGCCGGTCTAAATGTCCCAGAATCACATAGTTGCTGATACGTTCTCGTGAAAACAGACCTATGCAGGAACCGTCTTGTTGGATACTGCACGGCATATGCACGCCGCGCCTCACTTGCATTCCCATCACACAATCCGTACACGTACACAATATCAGCATACTCCCTGTTGGAATTCGTGTGGGGTAATGGAGACGATCACACGAAGCCTCACCCATCTGCCAGACTTAGTAACTCTTTATCTTAAAAAGCACCATATGGAGAACCCTCGGTAAAAAAAAATGAAAAAACGAGCACATTATCTTTAGGTTGTGCGTAAGTTTGAAGCTGAGAACTCTGCTGGCTGACAAGTTATGTTATATGTATCATTTATTGTACCTTTTGAATCACCCTGCAGTATATATATATATATATATATATATATATATATATATATATATATATATATATATATATATATATATATATATATATATATATATATATATATATATATATATATACTATATATATTATATATATATCTATATATATATATATATGTTTATATGTATGTAAAATATTTATTTACATATATGTGTGTTAATATATATATATATATATATATATATATATATATGTCTTTCAACTCTTCTGCGATATATATCTATATATATGTATATATATATATAGAGAGAGAGAGAGAGAGAGAGAGAGAGAGAGAGAGAGAGAGAGAGAGAGAGAGAGAGAGAGAGAGAGAGAATTCAGAGGCGGCTCCTAGACTCGTGCTAGCACGAGTTATTATTATAGAAATGAACGAACTTCTTCAAATTTCGTAAAGTTATGATAAAATTCTCTTATTTTTTGTGAAAATAGGTCATCTGAAAGAATACATTACATAATACAAATGAAAGATTATGTAAAATTTAAACAAAAAGTGTAAGAATCGTCGCCTTTGAATAATGCTATTTTTTAATCAATTATAAATGGTAACGGCTCGTGACTCTCCGAAAAAGCGGAGAGAAAATTCTAAGACAGTGTACAATACATAATCGTGAGTTTAATTTTTTTACAAGTTGTTTTTTTTCCTACCTAGGAATCTAATAAAACACTCGCTTTATTTATAAAAAAAATAAAAAATAAAAATTTAGTTGTTCTTAATGCATATTTCAGATAAAAATAATTAATATATTTAAATTGTAGTATCTGAATTTGAAAGAAAAACAATAAGATACCCATAAAACCAATTTAAAGCAAAGAAATCTGTTAAATATGGATAACTTAAATATCTCATAAATAATTATATGGACTTATATGAAAAATATGGACTTATGAAGAAATGAAACAACATTTTGATACTCATCAGTTTGCTATATCAAAAACTGATGATTCAACATTAAGCAGCCAAAGCAGTGATGGTGGTGACGACAGTGAAAATTCCTCTGCCATCGTTCATCAAATATCAGCAACAGCAACAACCGCAGCAACAAAAACAGTTCCAGCAACTCGAGGTACATTGCAGTTCTTTTCATCCTCCGTTTCGCTGAAGTTTTTGATAGGTGCAAAATCACTGATAGAAATGGGGTTTACATATTAATGGCTGCTGCAGAAGCTTTCAGGGGTGACACAGTAAACCTTTTAATAAATCGCACTTCTTTTCAACGTCTTATAAAATAAATTTAGAGAAGCGAAGCACACAGAAATTAAGCACAAATTTAACCAAAACGATTAAAAAAATACCCAACTGCTAATAAATCCTCTCTTAGGAAAAAATAATGTTCAATGTTCGTTCGTTCACACTGTTTTGATTCTTTACAAATTATTCCTGCAAATAAAAATGCGTTTCTCTTATAGAAGTTTTGTGCGTTATTCAAAAAAACTAATATTTCTTAAAATTTTCATGTTATTTCAGGAATTTTTCGAATTAACTTTTGGGAAAATTGATTAAAAATGTTTTTAAACAATTGCTGGGATTGCATGGATGTGTCCACATAAATTTCTTTAAGAAGAAAATGAAATGGTCGAGAAAGGGAAGAGTATTATACCGCTTTTGAAAGGATTTAATCGTTGCGTATATTATGTTCCAACTTCAAAGTGTTTGAATTTTTGCCTTGCAGTTGTTCGATTGAGCTCAAATTTTTCGCAGGTCTTTGTTTTGATGATTGGAACAGGATTAGGAGTGGGAACAGCAAAATTTTGACTTTCGGAAAATTACCTATATCTAAAGGCCACCCTAGTAATGTATATATATATATATATATATATATATATAAGTAAAACACACATAATATATATATATATATATATATATATATATATATATATATATATATAATATATATATACATTTTATATAATAATATATATATATATATATATATATATATATAATATATATATATATGTATATATATGTAAATATATATAACTTAACAATAATAATATATGTAATATATAATAACTCTGTATATATATATATATATATATATATGTATGTATATATATATGTAATATATGTAGCATAACTATATATATATATATATATATAATATATATATATATATATATATATATATATATATATGTATATATATATATATATATATACTCTTTGTATATATGTTATATAATAATAATAATAATAATATATGCTAATAAATAACCAATATATCTTCTTTATTAATGTTAATGACAGTAATATTAATATGTATATGTATATATGTATATGTATGCTCATAACTGTATATGTAGTAACCATATATGGAGAGGAGAGAGAGAGAGAGAGAGAGAGAGAGAGAGAGAGAGAGAGAGAGAGAGACTTGAATATAATAGGAGGAGTTAATTAATTTCGTTTTTAATCATCATTGTAAATATAGGTAAAATTTACTTTAATATTGTGAAAAGTTAATAAACAATTTTAATAAAAATTAAACCTATATATTAATAAAAAAAATTGTTTATCCTATCTCCCTAGAACAGGTTTAATTAATTACTGTTGCAAATTACTAATAATAAGAGATAATTCTTTCTCGGTATTAATTATTCCTGTATAAGTCTCCGTCTCTTTATCAAATGTTTCTGTTTCCTTTTTTATTCAATTTTTTTATTTTCCTTTCTTTGAAAGTCGATTTTCTTCCCTTTCAGAGAAAGAGACTATTTAATGATTTCGGATTTGACCTTCTTTAAAAATGGCCAAAGGATTTATTTCAAATCTCTCGTTTTGCTTTCATATATATATATATATATATATATATATATATATATATAATATATATATATATATATATATATATATATATATATATATATATATATATATATATATATATATATATATATATATATATATATCAAAAATATATATATATATATATATATATATATATATATATATATATATATATATATAAAATATATATATATATATATATATATATATATATATATATTATATATATATATATATATATATATATATATATATATATATATATATATATATATATATGTTATGTCACAAAAGTAAGTGTACTGATGTCGTATTTAATTATGTATTGGACTTACCTGAAATTACAAGTTATCTCCTTCGAAGTATGACCCTTGGGAGGTTACACAGCGGTTCCAACGTTTCTTCCACTGTTCATAGCAGTATCGGAAGTCATTTTCCTGAAGTGTGTTTAGTTCACGTGTTACAGTATTTTTCATGTTTTCCATCGTTCCAAAATAATGACCCTTCAACTTCATTTTCAACTTAGGGAAGTGGTAGAAATCGCACGGAGCTAGATCTGAGCTGTATGGAGGATGTGGAAGTACTTGAATGTTTTTCTTAGCCAGAAATTATATAATTGAGAGCGCAGTGTGAGATGGCGCGTTATCGTGGTGCAGCACCCAATCGTCTGCAATGTCTGTTCTGGTTATCTGAACTCGTTTTCGAAGTCGTTCCAAGACGTCTTTGTGAAAGACGTGATTAACTGTCTGTCCTGAAGATACAAATTCCTTGTGCACAATACAATGGCTGTCGAAAAAAAACGATAATCAGTGTTCTCACCTTTGGTCTTGTTCATACGTGCTTTCTTCGGACGAGGAGAATTTTTTGTGTCATTCCGCACTTTGCCGTTTGGTTTCATGATCGTATTCAAAAATCCTGTTATAACGTTATCCAAAAAATTGAGCTCCATTTCGAGTCTTTCAAGTAAATCGTGACAAATTTTGACCCTGTTCGCTTTCTTCTCCACAAACAAGTCTTTCGGCACTAGTTTCGCGCAAATTTTCACATGTGCAAATGGTTCGTTAAAATTCTATGAACTGCATTTTTATCCATACCAGTTTCTTCTGCAATAATTCTGACACTGAATCGGCGGTCTCTCTCCATCACAGCTTTAACAACTTCCACATTTTCATCGTTTGTTAACGAGATTGGCCTTCCACAACGAGGGTCGTCTTCAACATTTTCTCGGCCCTCTTTGAAAGCTTTGTGCCACTTTAAAACCATAGTTCTCGATAGAGTGGCATCCCCATAACCTTCGTTTAAAGAAAGAAGCAAATGTCTCAGTGGCAGATTTGTTACATTTCACACAGAATTTGATAGCTTACCGCTGTTCAATATTTACCTGCATCGCAAAAACGTAACGAGGATAGAAAACACGCCCATACACAAAAAGATGTAGTGCAAAAACGTAACTAGGTTAGAACACACGCCCATACATAAACAGATGTAGTGCAAGACTGACTTTATAAATCTAGTTAAAACTGGTATGGATATGTAGCCTAGGTAACTAGCTACCCACTCGTATACGTCACGGAGGAGCTACATTATTCAGTCGTTCATGGGATTTTCAGTAAAAGTATTTTAGAGAGAATTTATA
>JABUQX010140997.1:27500-38096 GCA_015478945.1 Trachelipus rathkii
TCTCATTAGGTCGTCGATAGACTCTGGATCGCCAATCGAAGGTGAAGAGATTGACTCTGGACACATCCGTAAACAGCATATTCACCCAATCGCCGACGGTCCAATGTAGGTGTTCCCGGGCAAATGCTAGTCGCGCCCGCCAATGCTCCCTGGTGTGTCGTGGTATTATGGCCGGCCTCCGTAGCCGCAAATTATGTTCCGCGAGGCGTCGACGTATTGTATTATCACTCACACGGGCCCCATGTACCTCCTGCAGCTATATTTGAAGGTACCTTCCTGTTGTATGGCGGTCTCTTACGGAAAGCGTACGCATAAAAAGGTCTTCAACGCCAGTCGTGGCGATTGGCCTGCCCTGACCCCACCGCCTTGCATGTTCCTAGGTGTCGTGGTACCGCTGCACGACCCTTGCAATGGCTGTGTGCGCTACACCAAACCGTCGACCAAGTTCACGGTACCCGTACCCTCGGCACGGATTGTGGTAATCTGTACGCACTCACCACGTGTTAGTCGACGAGCAATCCTTTTCATGGTTGTAGTGGCTAAATTCACACCTGAATGGACCATCTACTCAGCATGCCCCCGCCATAACCTTTCCCCAATCCCTAAAGCTGGAATTACGTGGTTTGTCATTTACCTTAATTTTAGCGATGACAGACCCTATTCACCTCCAACACTATTACAGCTCTGTATACTGTGTCCCTGATGCTGTGATATTTGCATAATAAAGTTACACAACGTTCTGGTCATTTCTTTAACCTGTTAATGTCATATGAGCCAGTGGTGCGTTAATTTTGACAGAGTTGTATATATATATATATATATATATATATATATATATATATATATATATATATATATATATATATATATATATATGGATATATATATACTCTTTGCTACTGCTATATATATATATATAAATATATATATATATATATATGACAAACCCTAGATCGTGTGCAATTATATGTAAATTTAATCCCCATAGGTAATACACTAATGTTATATTGTAATCGAGACTTTGGAAGGAAAAACTACCTTTCCTCATTCAGGTTCACAGCTGTGAAACTGAATGAGGGAAATATATATATATATATATATATATATATATATATATATATATATATATATATATATATATATATATATATATATATATATATATATATATATATATATATATATATATATATATATATATATATATATATATATATATATATATATATATATATATATAAATATATATATATATATATATATATATATATATATATATATATATATATATATATATATATATATATATATATATATATATAGATAAATATATATATATATATATATATATATATATATATATATATATATATATTACGATAGTGATAATAAAGGTAACATTTTTCCTTTGATGTTGGCTTTTCCAAATTTTATCAATTAAAAATTTTTTTATGTATGCAGAATTTATTTTTTTTTTTTAAATCAGTATGAAAAATATTTTTTATATTGTTAATTAAAACATTTAAAAAATTCAAATTTTTTTCTTTAATGAAAATTTTTAATAAATGTTTTAAAATTTGGATCTAGGATATTAAAATAGAAATTATTATTAATATTATTATTATTATTATTATTATTATTATTATTATTATTATTATTATTATTATTATTATTATTATTATTATTATTATTATTATTATTATTATCTATATCCTATTAATTTTAAACTTGCCAAAAAATCTTCCCGGTTCGTGTCAATTTGTTGAATGATGTTGAGCACCATATTTTTGTTGAATGGTTTTTATGACCAAAAAACAGCTCCAATCGCCAATGCGAGGGCGTTAGCCCTCGCTCATAGCCACCTTCGAACAAATGCCCATGCCCATGCCCATGCCCATGCCCATGCCCATGCCCATGCCCATGCCCATGCCCATGCCCATGCCCATGCCCATGCCAATGCCCATGCCCATGCCCATGCCCATGCCCATGCCCATGCCCATGCCCATGCCCATGCCCATGCCCATGCCCATGCCCATGCCCATGCCCATGCGCGCATACCGTGCCCATGCCCACCTGCTTGTGCCATGCCCATGCCCATGCCCATGCCCTGCCCTGTTTTGTCTTGGCGAACGTCGCGAGCGTAGCGAGCGGAGTGAGCCCCAGCCACCAATGCACGGGCGTAGCCCGTGCTCAATGGAAAAGCTTGCTCCGTTAGGAGCAAGAGATGCGTAGCATCGTTGCTTGTTATTATTATTATTATTATTATTATTATTATTATTATTATTATTATTATTATTATTATTATTATTATTATTATTATTATTATTATTATTATTATTATTATTATTGTCTCCTAATTCTTGTTCTTTACTTTTTTTCGCTCTTTCTCATTTCATATATATATATAATAAATATATATATATATAATAACATATATATATATATATATATATATATATATATATATATATATCTTCATAATATATATATATATATATAATATATATAACATAATATATATCTTAACCTTATATATATATATATATATGTATATAATATAATATATATATATTTATATATCTACTGTTCTTTAATAATGTATATATATATATATATATATATATATATATATATATATATATATATATATAACTTAATATATATATATATATATATATATATATATATATATATATATATATATATATATATATATATATATATATATATTGTGAGAGGACAACATCCTATTAAAGTTAACCAACTGAAAAGGAATTAATATGCAGAGCAGTTTTCAGTGGTAAAGATACAAGTATATTTTTCCATGTTGTTTTTGGAGAAAACCCTCAAGTAAGTTGTAATACAAGTGAAGTTGTGCTATTGAAACCAGTTTGGAGGAATTAAGTACAAGTTACTTACAATCATCGAGAGTGTTTTATTGCTTTGCTGAAAGTTGAAAGCTCGTGGTGCAAATAGTTTACTCCATCAAATTTGGAACTGCGAAGGTGAACTTGCTAAGTTTATTCTCCCGTCAAGTCCTGTGTACGATTAAATTAATATTTGTTACATATTTGAATTGCGAAAATTAAACTTAGAAATTAGATTTAGGAACCAATGTAAAACGAACAAAAGTAACGCTAAAATCAAAGTTTAAGCAAAGTAGCTTTTTTAGACCTCTCGCTCGACGGAAGCACAAGGAGGGATCGCGAAAGTTAGATCGAGGCTGAGTTGACGGAATATTTAGTGACTCTCACTGGGAAAGTTGATTGACTTGGACGTCCTTTACCATAAAAGTTGGATTTGGTGCAAAGTACCCAGATTGCTTAGTCTGACTAACAATTTTTTTCCTTTTTTTCTTTTTTTTTTTTTTTGTATCTGACATTAACTGTGACTGGTGAAGTCATGCTTGACCGTAGTCAGTTACATTATTGAGAAAACGGAGTTTGACTGTAATTTGCGTGTCCTCTGTAAACATATATATGTGCAACCTTTTTCTCTGAGTTGGATTGTAATTTAATCCATATTTAATTTATATTATTTTCTGTTGATATTTTTGCATTATCAGTTATATAGTTTTGCTCAGTGTTAGGTGGCTAATTTAAAGGTGGAATTTGGGTATAATTAAGTAACTTATATATATATATATATATATATATATATATATATATATATATATATATATATATATATATATATATATATATATATATATATATATATATATATAATATTTATATATATATATATATATATATATATATATATATATATATATATATATATATATATATATATAACAACTATATATATATATATATATATATATATATATTAGAACTGTTATGACAATTCTCTCGCGTGCTCTTTTCAGGATGCTCAGAAATTTCATTAAGAACTAATTCTTCTAAATCAACAATCCTAGTAGATCGGGGTCTGCCTGCATTAATGTGCTCTTTGGACTGCAAATACCCTGTTTTAGACAGGCGTTGATGAATAATGGCAAAAAACCTTGCGCTTGGACAAATTCGGTTGGGATATTTCTCTTGGTACAAACGTCTTGCTGCAGAACTATTGCAGCGTGCCATCCCATACATTAGATGCATGTCAGCTAGTTCAGATTATGAATACACGTAGCAATTACGATCCATATTCAATAACGAAAGAAACACGTAAAAGACACACACAGTCAATGAGTTACATTGTAATGCGTAACACAAACAGACAGTGCATTTATTGTATACAGTAGTTGGTTGTTTTGGTCAACAATGTGCTGAAATGTTTAATGGAAGGAGTAGCTGTTTGTGGAAGAGTTATTATTATTTAAATGAGATGTTTCCAATTACTAAAATTTACATTCTCCTTTATTAATAGTCATAATTTATTAAATGTTATACCATTTGATTCTGCGTACAACAATAGGTGTTTTTTGGTTCCTTAACATTTTAACCTAAGTCATCCGCTTTCATGGAATGTCGCCTCAAATACATTTAACGGCCGTCATTTTCAAATTTATAGTAAATTTGATACTTCTTTTTGTCGTCATTAGCACTACACACAACAGTACTCATCCCAAATGTAGGGTTTGTAACCTACTTGGTTTTCGTAGATACAAGATATTAGTAAAACACATACAGACAGCCAGACGGAAAACTAAGCACATTACGTCATACCTTTATAGAAACTTTTACCTTTATTTTTGCATTTCTTATCAGTTACCAAAAATTTTTACCATAATTTTGAATCACCCTATATATATATATATATATATATATATATATATATATATATATATATATATATATATATATATATATATATATATATATATATATATATATATATATATATATATATATATATATATATATATATATGTATATATATATATATAAGTGTTTGTGTATTGCAGTATTTACATCTATACAAAATATACTCTGATCTAGAGTGGTCTCCTTATATGGGTCCTGTGTTGCCTTTGACCCGAGTGTGAGCGGAGATGCGTAGCTGAGGTATCTGTTCTGCCATAGGCGGTCCTTATTCCTATTGAATAGAGCACTCTTTCATAGGTTTAAGTCGCGTATCCTTTTAGCTTATCGTTGGTCAAGTGGCAACACGTTTGGCATACTGTCCGCGAGGGCCCGGGATCTAATCCTGGTAAGTGAAGAATCACTCAGGGAGTTATTTTATCTATACAAATTGAACTGCGGTTTAATTGCAGTATTTACATCTATACAAAATATACTCCGATCTAGAGTGGTCTCCTTACATGGGTCCTGTGTTGCCTTTGACTCGAGTGTGAGCGGAGATGCGTGGCTGACGTATCTGTCCTGCCATAGGTGGTCCTTATTTTTATTGAATAGAACACTCTTTCATAGGTTTAATCGGTATCTAGCTCATCGTTGGTCAAGTGGTAACACGCTTGGCATACCGTTCGCGAGGGCCTGGGATCTAATCCTGGTAAGTGAAGAATCACTCAAGGAGTTATTTTATCTATATATATATATATATATATATATATATATATATATATATATATATATATATATATATATATATATATATATATATATATATATGCTGCTGCTCTGCTCATATATCTTTTTAACGCTGCTGTACTTATACATCACTTTTTTTAAAACCTTATAATATATATATATATATATATATATATATATATATATATATAAAAAAATATATTCTTTTTCTATCAATATATATATATATATATATATATATATATATATATATATATATATATATATATATATATATATATATATATGATAAAAACCGGTCTTTTCGTGCGCCTATGATCGGGCCATCAATTGTGGAAGACCCGAACCTATGAGTTAACCGCTAGGAGGCTGTCCTACACTTTGGTGTATAATCTCGGGCTCTAACGTGAAGTTATTTAGGTTCCATGCGGTTCACGTGGGGTAAACCGGCGTAGAGTTCTGGGAGGACCTTTCGAGGCCACATTCACAGCCAACCTTACGGACTGGGGTCCGGGAAGTTGCGTGAGTCTCTGATCTGTGACCTGTTGTGGGAGCATTACTATCCTTCCTTATGAAATATACGCTTTTCCTGTCCACTCAGTTATTTACTTTTATGTTTCATTTGGTTTATTGTTATAGTAGGTCATTTATTAAGGAGAAGTAATTTGTGGTTTAACTTTTACGAAATTTTATTATAAAGAAAATACGTCATTATATCAAGGCGTGAACAATTACCATCTGTCGAGTTCCCAGCCTAACTCTGCCTCGGTCCCTCCTATTCCTAGACCAGCAGGTGTTTCCGATTTTATTCCTTCTTCTAGACCTGAAAGCCTTCTGCGAAACCTCAGCGATTTGTCTCCTGGTACGAACTTGACATCCCTGGTGCCCAAACGGTTGGAGCAATCCCGAAAAGGTGCCCTCTGTCTTAGTCGTTCTCATTTATTTGCTCCATGTGCAATTCCCCCTCCTGGAATGCCAGTTGACACGTTATTTCCGATATATTACTTATTGCGATCCACTACCTCCAAAGCTCCTACTGAGCAAAGAACCATTATTCTTTGGAAAGCGCTTGAAAAAACCTTAGGACTTGAAGACCCTTCCCCTAGTCACGTTAATGAGAAGTGGGTCCCTTCTCGTTCAAGCTACTATTGTCATCCTTAACGTCTCTCAGAAATATTCCTCTTATTTCCTCTCCTGATGAAATAAGAAACGCATCAAGTCACTATTCAATCTTTAGAACAGAAAAGCGAAGATATTGTTGTCGTTTTAAGAAATCTCCAGCAGAAAAGATTTCCCGTTACAAACGGTTACAGGTTTCCACCTCCTCAGGACTCTTCTGACACTCCTAATCCTCGTTTACTGCTGACATTCATCACCCCTTTTCCGCCTTCAGAGGTGAAAATAGGGTTTGCAAGCTACAGTGTTCCTACGTTTATTCCCCGACTCTTCCCTAAATTCATGTGAAACTCAAGCAGTTACTGTAACCTGCCAGCCTGCACTGCCAATACTACCGACCTACCAAATAGTTCAAAAACAGTCTTTAATACAATCTCTGGATCAAAACTCCATCAACAGCCCTACTCAGAGTACTTGCTTTCAACTAACCAGCTATGAAACTAAGTTGATTCATCCTCCACAAAGCTTGGAAAATATTCACTGCGAAGACACTTTGTCTAATACCCTCCCGATGAGTTAGCCAAACTCCCGTAAGAGGCCTGCGTCTGTGTTCCCTAATCTGTCTCCCACCATTACTCAAATTCCTGAAAAAGATTTTCCTAAACAGAAACAAAAGATTAAACACCAAGCTAAAGATTATTCGCTTAATTAATTTTAAAATGCAAAACATCCAAATTTCTAAAGCAGGACACACTGACCCCAGATGTGAAAAATGCAACTCAGAAGAGACCACGCCATAAGTCTATTCCTGAGAAAAAGCATTGACCTCAATAGGTTGTCCCCAGCAACTCACAGATCAACCCTTTGATAGCTTGCAGGATTATTCCAGCTCTTCTGAATCTTCCCATAACTCTTCTTCCGAATTTCCTATCTCAGCACTCCCTAAAAATTAGCGGATAAAATGGATCATAATTCCCAAATAGAGCTTGAATTTCTAATGCTTCCTGCGCTTTCGAGAGAGGTGAATGGAAAACCTTCAAACGCAAGCACCGCAAACGTTTCAAGCGTTCCGAATCTGTTGGAGGCATGAAAGGGGACCCAGAGGTTTCCCATCTTAACTCAAGTTGTCCACTCTCCCAATATTATCCATCTAAAAACTCACTGACAGCGTTTTCAGTGTTAGACTTTGTCAACTCAACAGATCCTATATCGGATCACAATATCGCAACTCCAACACCCTCTCAAAAAGATCTCACCTTTCCGATGACACCTTCCTCCTCATTTTCAGGGACACAGCCCCATTCTGTCCACACATTTTTGAATCTGCTTGCTTGGCAAATGTTGATATCGCTCCAATTCCTAAACATGAGAATTCTGGTTGATCTTCCAACGACCAACCAAGTCCACATAATACCCTGGACTTTGTTGAACTCGACTTGCTTTGCATTCATGGCGAAACCACTCCCCCCCCCTTAACCGGTCGTACAACCCAAATCTCTGTTGTACAACTATTCTTACCACGATGATTTAGTGGTTCCTCCTCGTCAGAACCCACGTCTCAGCCTTTCCTACCCATCAATACCCTCCTCCAACATTATACCCGCTACATGGAGAGAGACAATTGTTTCAAAAAGACCATCCTCATAGTATTTATAACAACATAGAATGGCCACCTTCCTTCAATGAAATGTCGTGGCTACTTCTCTAATTTTGAAGAACATTTTCAACTAATAAACACATGTACACCAAAGTGCATATGTTTGCAGGAGCTTTGACTTTGTTATCGAGACGTCTTCCAACCGTCGGAATATAGATCACCGCTAACCACTACAAAAAGAGGTAACAATGATAGTGAAGATGCAGGATATTCATTCACAAATCTGTCCCCTATTCTCCAGCCCCTCTTCAAACTAGACTTTATGCAGTGGCAGCACGAATTCATCTGTTCACCGACTTCACTGTCTGCTGGATCTACTTGGCTCCTATTAGCAGTGGCAAGCGTCCAGTCATCTATTGATGCGGAGATGACTGACCAGATGAGATAAAAATAATTCAATCCTTTTTCAAATTTCATTATTATTTTCATTTTCATTATATATATATATATATATATATATATATATATATATATATATATATATATATATATATATATATATATATATATATATATATACTATTCTTCTATATATATATATATATATATATATATATATATATATATATATATATATATATAAATGCGCTAGAAAAAGCGGATCAATTAAAATGAATTAATATTAATATAACATGCCCAGGTAATCTGTAAATTTGTCGGATCAATTGCGAGCACATTATCAGTATTATTATATAATGTTCACATCTCTAAGCCAATCAAATTGCGCCAAAAATGTATAGTGATATAACATGCCCAGCTCATCTATAAATTTGTCGCTGAAGCCCTATTTGAACGAATTTGTTTCTCATATTAAAGCATAAGTACTTTAAAATTTCGTTCAAACTTCAGACTTCTGAAATATAGTAAATTATTAAAGAAATTATAAATTCATAAATTATTATTAGAATCAGTGAAATACAAAAATAAATTTTACTCTTTTTACAAAAATAAGTCAATTAAAGTTCCTTACTTTAGCTGTAATATATACTTTATAAAGTACGAAATATTATGAAACAAGCTTAAACAATTTAAAAAAAAAATTGGCAAAAATTCGTTTTCTTTGAAAGAAATATGTATTTTAATGGGAAACTACTTTGAAAAGTAACCTAATTATTATTATTATTATTATTATTATTATTATTATTATTATTATTATTATTATTATTATTATTATTATTATTATTATTATTATTATTATTATTATTATTATTATTATTATTATTATTATTATTATTATTATTATTATTGAAATTTAATATGAATTTGATTTTTTTGCTGTTTTTTTATTTTTATTCTTCGTTTCCAATTATTCTAATTTAAAAAAAAAACTACTTCGGCCCTCTCTCTCTCTCTCTCTCTCTCTCTCTCTCTCTCTCTCTCTCTCTCTCTCTCTCTCTCTCTCTCTCTCTCTCTCTCTCTATATATATATATATATATATATATATATATATATATATATATATATATATATATATATATATATATATATATATATATATATATATATATAAATATATGTATAAATATATCTTCTTAACTCTATATATATATATATATATACATATATATATATATACATATATATATATATATATATATATATATATATATATATATAATATATATATATATATATATATATATAACTTCTTAACATAATATATATATATATATATATATATATATATATAATATATATATTTATATATATATATAATATATATATATACATATATATATTTCTATAACAAAACCCTCTTCATAAATATTATATATATATATATATATATATATATATATATATATATATATATATATATATATATATAACTTTTGATAAGGTTCCCACCACATAAGGCTGATGAAGAAGTTACTTCAATGTGTTATAGGTGGAGTGGTATATGGTTGGATTAAGAGTAGTTGTGGAATAGAAAACAGTGTATGTACAACTAAATGGCAATAAGTCATCATGGGAAATAGTGAAGAGTGGTGTCCCACAGGGTTCAGAGCTGGGGTTACTATTGTTCCTCATATATATCTATAAATGATTTAGACCATGGACTTAAATGCAAGGTTTCTAAGTTTGCAGATGATACCAAAGTGGCCACCTCAGTTAGGAAAAGTGAAGGATGTATAAAGATTCAAAATGATCTTGATAAACTTCTTGGGTGGTCAGATAAGTGGTGGCAAATGAATTTTATAGTAAAAATTGTAAGGTTCTTCACCTAGGTTTTCTCAAATAAAAGTTTTAACTTTGCGATATGAATGGGGATTGGCTTGAGTCTGTGGACCAAAAAAAAAGATTAGGTGTGATTGTAAGCAGTAATT
>JABUQX010140998.1:0-22500 GCA_015478945.1 Trachelipus rathkii
TAATAATTTATCGCGTAAATTATTATTTTGATTATAAGTTGATATTTTAAAATATTTTTAGGTTTACTTCTAATACTAATATTTTTGATTTTTTTAATTTTAGTCTAAGCCATTCTTTTAAGTTTTTAAAATTTTTAGGGGGAGATACTGAAAAGTCCGATTGCTTAATTATAAAAACCCAACAAGTAAACAGGATGTAGAAATCCCATAAAGTAATTAATTAATGATATTTAGAACTATTTGGAAAAACATATTTTGAAATAATAATATTCTCACGATATCAATAATTTTCTCACGGTTTTTCCCTAAGGGTTTTTCCCAATTTCACAATAGTATTTTCATATTATATTTTTCTTTTGCATAAAAGTTGTAATTTCGAAATACATCGCCGGATACCCATCCTATTGCTAAAACAAAAATAAGATTTCGGTAAACAAAGACAAGGATCTTGGGCTACAGCTCATTATTCCCACCTTATCAACTAGTATACAAAAGCAAAACGATAGTCTAATTTTATCAAGTGAAACCAAATCGAAATAACGTAAAAACTCTAAGTCCACTCTGAACTTAGAAACTTTTCCAATTAACTTCCACTCAATAAAATTATCCAAGATTTTAATTTTAACTTAGAGAAAAGTTCGTAAACTTTTAAAGACGAAAAACGCGATCTCATTTTAACAAACTTAAAATTTGAATTCATTTAAAATAAATTTTAAAATTTATTATTTTTAAATAATATAATCTTAAAAATTCCGTCAACCCCAATACTAACTTTACAGTTTTGGTAACGTGAGTAGACGATGCAGATTTAATTTTTAATTATTATTATTTGAGAACTTTTAATTTAAAAGTTTATTTTTGAAACTTTATTTTGAATTTTATTTAACTTCAAAACTTTTTGAGATAAAAATATTAAATATTTATTTTTATTGTTAAAATTTTTTATTGTTGTAAATTTCGAAGCCATTTTAGTTGCAAAACAAATTAACTTCGAAATAACAATAATGAGACAATGATAACAATAAAAATAATAATAATAATAATAATAATAATAATAATAATAATAATAATAATAATAATATTAATAATAATAATAATAATAATATTAATAATAATAATAATAATAATAATAATAATAATAATATTATTATTGATAAAATAATAATAAATGAAAGGAAATTGCTGTCTACAACGATTATAGACAATAGTAATACGTCACAGGATATTATACCTACGTCGTTTTTATTAGGTCATCGAACGCGAGTAACATATATTTAATCACATAAATCCTGATGATGACCATGTGTGGAACCAGGTGACTCACTAGAACACACAGCATGTACATTTATGTATAACGCGAGATCAAATTATATATTAGTATACCAATATAAACTATTATATATATAGTATATATATATATATATATATATATATATATATATATATATAAAGAGTATATATATATATATAGGTATATATATATATATATATTTATATATATGTATAACTCAGTAAATTTTTAATACGTATGCACTGAAACATATAATGTAATATATATGTATATGATATGTATATATATGTTTGGTAACAAATATATATATATATAAAGTATATGTATATATATATATATATATATATATATATGTATATATATATATATATAGAAGTATTATATATATATATATATAGTATATATATATATATATATATATGGATATATATATATATATATATATATATATATATATAAATATATATGTATAGTGCAATGAAACTTTTTAGAATGTGGGTTATTTAATTTTTTAGCTGAACGAACCTCCTCTGCTCTTGTTCTGGTTTTTGCTTTTTTTTGTTTCGTTACGTTATGTAGTTTCGTAATTTCATAATTTCATAGTCTTATGTTCATTTTTATGATTTGATTTTTCATTTAATTAAAAATACAAATCTAACCTTCTGAAATTAACTTTTGATAAACATTTGCAATTATTAAATATTGATAACTTAGAACTGTACAAACTAGTCCATTGAAATAATAGAGTAAAACAAAAATTGTGATTGTTAGACCACAAGAAAATATATGCCTATATAAATAAACCTTAATAAATTAATTTAAGAAGAATTGGTCTTTAACAAACCGTATATATATAGATATGATATATATATATAGATATGATAGTATATACATATATGTTATTAAGTTATATTATATATATTATGACACCCAATATATATATATATATATATATATATATATATATATATATATATATATATATATATATATATATATATATATATATATATATATAAATATATTTTTATAAAGTGCAAATTGTCTTTAGAATGTGTTTATTTACTTTTCAGCTGAACGGAACCCTCTAGTTCTTTTGTTCTTGGTTCTTGCTTTTTTTTGTTTCCTGTTATTATGTAGTTTCGTGACTTCATAATTTCCATAGTCTTATGTTCATTTTTATGATTTGATTTTTCATTTAATTAAAAATACAAATCTAACATTCTGAAATTAACTTTTGATAAACATTTGCAATAATTAAATATTGATAAATTAGAACTGTACAAACTAGTCCATTGAAATAATAGAGTAAAACAAAAATTGTGATTGTTAGACCACAAGAAAATATATGCCTATATAAATAAACCTTAATAAATTAATTTAAGAAGAATTGGTCTTTAACAAACCGTATGAAAGGGCAGTCGAGAAGCATTCACTGCATGGAATGAAAGATCTGGAGTTATCTTTCATTTTTAACCTTAAAAGAGAGGTGTGATGGTTAATGAATTTCGCTTTATAAAATTGAACCAATTAGGGCTAAATACCCGACCTAAAAAGTCTCTTTGACTTATTCAAAACTCCAGCGGAATAAAACATTTACTCTAGAAAATAATATATATAATAATATATAAATATATACACAAACTGTGTACACATAGCAGCAAGACTTCAAGAAGCTGAAACTTTTGATATCAGAAAAGACATATCAATAATAATAAAGGGAACTTCGATTGACGTGCAAACATTTATAGAAAACTTTAATAAAACAGTCTTATCATCACAAGGAACTTCTAAACTACAATTACAACCGTCACGTCTTCGACAGATCTATATAGCATATAGCTTCCTAGACCTTCTGTTGTGATATAGGTATATATATATATATATATATATATATATAAGTTATATATATATATATATATATATACATATTATTATTGTTATTATGCATATACATATATATTAAGTTATATTATATATATATATATTATATATATATATATATATATATATATATATATTATTATTACATATATATATTATTATTGGTTATTATTATATATTATTATATTATTATTATATACTATTATTATTAATACTATATATATATATTGCCATATATTAATATTGGAGTTATAAGAAGATATATAAAGAAGAAGATATATTTATATATATATATATATATTGGTTATATACATATATTATTATTATTATATATATATATTATATACATACATATATATACATACATATATTATATATATTATATATACATATATATTATTATATATATATATATATATATTATTATATATTATTATATATATATATATATATATATATAGCATATATATATATTATATAGTATATATATATATATATATATATATATATATATATATATATATATATATATATATATATATATATATATATATATATATATATATATATTTTATATTTTATATATATATATATAAAAAAAAGAAACAAAGTTTATTGATAGTTAAAACTCATAATTCAAAAAACAAATTTCTGCTTCATAATCCATTTCTCAAGCTTCGGTTACGCTTCAACATTTTTGTTTAACTTTTCTCTTAATATCTTTTTTATGGCCTGAATCGGCACTTTGTTGAGCTTTTAGATCATAAAGTTGGCGCCATGATGTTGAAATCAGTCTGTGACTCAATTCTCAATCTGGGAATATCTATTCCTAAAAATCCATTCCTAAATCTATTCCTAAATCTAGGAATCAATCTAGATTTAAATCTAGATTTATTTCAAGAAATCCATTTTAGACTTCACTTCAGGAAAAGGGATAGAGAGAATGATGGGGAATGAGAGGGAGAAACTTTAGGGGTTTTAGAGAGATAGAGAAGGGGGTTATAGAGGGATTAAAGAGGGTTTTGGAGAAAACGATCTTTTAAAAAGGGTTGGACGACCAGAAAAGTCGTTTGTTTGGGCCTGAGATCTGCTTAAGTAAAAAGCTAATGAAATAGCTCCTTTAAGTAGTATCATATAGGCGCGAAAATTATATTAGAGATAGAAGTTTTATTAGAGAAGTGAAACATGATATAGTATATATTATTTTGACTATATTATATATTATATATATTATATATATTATATAATGTACAAAATTGTATACTGTTTTTCTTTTTTCCATTTTCAATTATAAAATAAAAAAAAAATAACATTAAAACAGGTAAAAGTTTAGACCTTAGTGAGATAGACAAAAGGTGTTTCTCACATAGGATTTTTCCATCGCTGTGCAAAGGTAACAATTGAGAATTACTTTAAATAATAATAATAATAATAATAATAATAATAATAATAATAATAATAATAATAATAATAATAATAAAAGCCTGTTTTACTTTGTAATATTTTACTGTTTTAAAAATAAAGAATGAAATATTGTATTGAAATATATTTGTTAATTATCTTTGAAATATTTATATATTGTAATTAATTATTATATTGCAATTAATACTTTTATTATTTTTAATAAAAATATGAATTGTAATATTGAAGAAATTTTGATGTGTTTGTTTTAAAATGATTTTTAATGTATTCATGAAATATATTTTTATATTGAAATAATTGGAACAATTATACTAATTAAAAATTTACTTAATTATTTAATATTTAGTAAACTCATTATTGTAAAGAACATTTAATTTATAATGTGTTTTCCATTATTCTTTATTTAGGTTTTTTTGGAGATCTTTTTAGAAGATCTTTTTGGATGTTTTTGGAATTTGAAGGATAAATAAAACTCTCAGGAATTGTGCGTTTAATGAACCTCCATCTGGTGCTAAAAAATTTTTGTCACCAGACCGGGTTAGTTTTGGTTGCAATGGTCATTGCCGTCTTCGCGTTTTAGTACCAAGATAGAGGCTAATTACGACTACAAAGACAATAGACCGTAAGGAACGGTTGAGGGATTGCGCCTACACGAATCTATGGAAATTTCTTCTGTGTCTACAAGTGCCCTTTGTTTTAGCAATTCTTTGAGAGGCTTTGTCACCAACAGACGTTTTTGAATCCAAACCTTTGCCAGCAATAAAAGGTGGAAAATCATTAGAAGTACTGTGAGTACAAAAATTTATATTTCCACATAAAAAACAAATTTTCACACTAAAGTAGGAAACTATATGCAAGTGGTATGGGCATATTGGCACCTTTGGGTTTTAATAAGCAATTATATTTCATTATGTATAAGTTTCAATAAATTAGAGTAGGAAATTGTGTACATGTGACATGCAATATATTATTGCCTTTTGGGGCTTTAATATATATAGTATGTTCCATATTGTACAAATTTCAACACAAAAGGTGTTAAAATTTAAATGAAAACATATATGTTATTGTTTTCAAAAAATTACATGGGTGACAGATAAAATTCCCCATGATAGCCATAGAAAAAGGGCTACTTTAGAATGTGAAAAGTGTGAAAATAATAAAACAAGATTTTTTAGAAATATTTTAATATATAAAGAATATATTAATTTTTAATTAATGACATTGTTTTGTATGTATTTTTTTTTGTTTTTTTTTAAAGCAAAATTACTAGAAAAATAATACAAAAAATTAATAATTGCATTTTTCTTATGTACGGTTCCTCAGAGGGAAGTTCTTTAGAGAATACAATAGAAAAATATGCAATTAAACAGCTGTAAATTAATTAATTAGGACTTGGTTAATTAATTTTTTTTTATTTTACTAAATGATAGTATAGAGTTAGAGAATCATTTTAGTGAAAACCGTTTTTCTTAATTATCATTAGTTAAGTAATTAGAGCTAGTTAAAGATTAATGAAATCAAAAACAGTCAACAGAATACAATAAGACTTCATAAGAAGAGTTGTTAAAAAAGTGTGTACATGAGTTGGTTATATTCATTCAGTATAGCGTATGAATTGAATAGTAAAGGGAGACGTAAGAGTAAGGAGTTGAGGGAAGGGAGCGGCACTGAATTGGAGTATTGTTGGAGGGAAGGGAAATCGGCATTGGATGGGGAATTGCCTCCAGAGTGAGGGATTGAAATCTTGGCCATTTATCCCCTCATTTACTCCTCCAGTTCTTCCCCCATTCCTTTTCCCTTTTCCGCGCTATTCTCTTGACACAAACAACACACACACACATCGTTTTATATATATATATATATATATATATATATATATATATATATATATATATATATATATATATATATATATATATATATATATAGTTGAAGAAGGGTATATATATATATATAGTATATATATATATATATATATATATATATATATATATATATATATATATATATATATATATATATATATATATATATATATATATATATATATATATATATATATATATATTTTTTTTTTTTATTAATTATAAATCTACTAATTACTTTTTCATTATAATTATGCACTAATTATATTTGTCGTAGCCCCGCGAATATTTTCAGATGGTAATATATATTTATATATATATATCGTTTTCGTTTTTATTAATAATAAATTTATTAATTACTTTTTCATTATAATTATTTACTAATTATATTTGTCGTAGCCCCGCGAATATTTTCAGGTGGTAAAATTGCGATTTTGGTTTATTTTTAACCCGTTTTTAAACCCAAAAAAGCCCAGCTGCAAGTGTTTTTTTTTTTTTTCTTTTTTGAGTGAATTAAAAAATAAGTTTTTTTAAATTATCAGAAATCCGTAACTTAGCAAAAAGTTAATTAATAATTACCAAAGTGAGGTAAAACCTTTTGGACAAGGCCCAGGCCACCCAGACAAGGTCACTTTGACCAAAGGTCACCAAAGGTCACCAAAGGTCACGAAAGGTCACCAAAGGTCACCAAAGGTCACCAAAGGTCAAAAGGTCACCAAAGGTCACCAAAGGTCACGAAAGGTCACCAAAGGTCACCGGCCCAGAAATTGCCCAAATTGACCAAAAAACAGAAAATTATTATATTTTTGACCTAAAAACATTAGAAATTGTTTTCTTTGACCTAAAAAATAACAGAATTGTTATATTTAGCTACAGAAAAATTGAAAATTTATGTTACTGACCTGTAATATTTTAAAAATTATTCTACAGCAACAGAAATTATAGAAACCACAATTTATAACAGAATAAATTTGTTGGTATATAAATTGATTGATTCCAACTTAGAAAATATTTAATAGAAGAACATAGAACAACTTTGAAGAACTTTGAAGAAGTTTGAAGAACAATAGTTCACCTTTGACAAATAAGTTGACCTTTAACATTTTAAGAACACACCCGACTAGAAAAAGGGGATAGTTGTTTCTTAATTAATTAATTACAGAGAATTAATTAAATATAATTATCAATAGACCTTTGATATTTTTTAAATAATTTTGAAAGAAAATTATTTTTATTTTTGAAAATAGACCTTTGATATTTTTTAAATAATTTTGAAAGAAAATTATTTTAATAATTTTGAAAGAAAATTATTTTTATTTTTTGAACTTTGAAATTTTTAAATAATTTTAAAAGAAAATTATTTTTATTTCTGAACTTAGAATCTAAAGTGATTAAATTTTAATTTTTAAATTTAATAGTGATTAACTTTAAACAGTAATTAATAATTAAAATCGAATAAAATAATTTTGATTATTTAATTAAAAGTTAATACTAATATAAACTCTTTTGTTTGAGTTTAAATAGAACTTTACATATTTTCTTTGAACATAGAAAATTTTTGAAAAATATTTGAAAAAATTTGAATATTTTTTAAAAAATTTTAAAAAATATTTTTGAAAACTTAGTGTTTTTTTTTTTTTTGAAAACTTTGAAAAATATTTTTGAGACTTTAGTTTTTTTTTATTATTTTTAGAAACAGTTTGAGAACTTAGTTTTTTTTTGAAACACTATAGTGTTGTGTTTTGTTTTGATTTGATTAACTTGAATTAATTAAAGTTTAATCATGGCTATGTTTGAACCAATAGTCTTTACAGTCTTCATATTATCAACATTGTTTCTCATTCTCTGTTCAGAAGGCTATAGCCGGACCAGTTGACCCTAATGGAGCTTCAGGAGGAGCTGAAGGGGATAATAAAGACTTAGAAAATAGTGATTCAACAGAGAACAAGGATGAGGACATGGATGATACCAGTAAAGAAGACAATACAGAAGATGTTAATAAAGATGAAGAACATGCTGTAACAGAAGTAAAGACTACTGACGGACAGAAAACAGAAGAGAATAAAGGAGCAAAACCCAAGATAAGGGAACCCACACAAAAGGATATGGGACTTCCTCCAGTATATCTACCTCCTTCTAACATTGATACAATGTCGTTAAACCCAAATCAGAGAACAGCTTGGGATTGGCATCAACCAGGAAATACAGAAAATACAGCAAGAATACCTAAGGTGCTCCAAAAGACAAATGTTTTGGACAATACCTTTAATATACATTTAAATGCATCGGGGGCCACTCCCCCTTCAAATAAAAAGAAGACTTATCCTTCCTGGAATGGCCAAACAGAAATATTTAATAATAGAAGTGAGTTTAGTGGAGCTTGGGGACAGAACCAAGCAAGTGATACTTTATATGGAGGACAACCTCAGAATCCGTGGGGGCCATCCCAAAATAATCCTTTGAGTATGCAGCCACCTCATACAGGCTGGCAACAACCCCTTCCTACAATGCAACCTGGTTACAATCCATACCCATATGGACCCCCTTATGGAGGATATTATCCAAACGCTGCGTATGCCCCTCCATTACCAGAATTAGCTAAAGAATTAAAATTGTATGGAAGAAATACCAAGACACAAGCTTGGGTAGGGATTAAATTTGAAGAATACCTAACTACGTTACAAGAGAAGATACGCACGTTAGGCCTAATAACTGAAAGACAGAAAATAGACTATGCTAAGACTACAATCTCTTCTGATTTCTCATCAGAGGCCCGTCAATATATTCTGAAGGATAATAGCTTCTCGAGGTGTAAGACCCTAGAAGACTTCTTAATTCAACTGAAGATTTTTCTCAAACCAGACAAAGCCGAGACAATCTTCTGTTTATTGAAACAGTTCATGAAATTTCAAAGGAGACCACATGTAACTCTTACTGAATTCATGTTGGACTTAAAGAATCTCCTTTGGGAATATCAGAAAAAACTCATAGATATAGAGACTTCCTTTGGATTTACTTCTCAACAGATAAATATCTTAATTATGACTAAGATTTTAGAGAGTATGGAAGAGCTCAGAGATCATAGAAGACTTAGAGAAAAAGTCTTAAAAGTCTTTAATCCAGACTTGAGTTTCGTAGAAATTTTAGAGAAACTTAGTCAAATAGAAGAAGGAGTCTTGTTCCAGACTAATCATAGAGCTGAACAAGATAGAAGAAATACAGCTAGAGTATTCTATACAGAGAACAATAGCACTAATAATAGTGAAGTTAGAAAAGAAAGAACTACATATAACCCTTCCATGAGGAACAGAACCATGGAATGGAGTAATAAAAAGAATACTTCTAAATTTTCAGGAAAAAGAACAAGCCCTTCTCCAAATATAAGACTTAATAAGGGAGTAGTTAAGAAACTCTCCAGTAAAGAGATAAAGTCCATGGACTATTGCCTAAAATGTGAATCTTTAGGTCATCATTCTAGAAACTGTGGTTGGAATACCACATACTGCAGAGTATGTAGAAAGTTCCATGCCCGGGGTTCAACGTCTAATTGCAAGAATGCCCCTGTATGGATCCCTAATGAAAATGAAAATAATATGGTAATACCATATAATAACCCCACTGATTTTGATAATGGGGTCAAAGCTCGAAAAGTCGAGATAAAGAATGATTCAAATACTAGAAAGTCAAACTCTTACTCTGGGCAATGAGCATAGCTATCAAGGTAAGAGTCCCAAGAAAACAACCAGAGTTCATCTGATTTCTAATCATCAAGCAGATCCAGAACATGAAGAAATATCTGGAGCTGAAGATGAAGAAGAAGAGAACGAACAGTTTTTTCAACCAGATCTCTCAGAAAGAGAACAAAATTTTTGATTCCAGGCAAAGATTTAAATGAAGAAATGGTAAATAGAACAGTAATTAAAGAAAATACTTCAAGCTTAAAGAAGAGAGGTATTATAGTAACCTCTAGCTTCTTTGGTGTAGGAATTAGACCCCCAAAATTGGGATGTCATTATTTTTTGTCAATATTTTTGACTCCAACAAAAGGTCAGAACGAGGTTGAAGTTCATAGCCTACTAGATTTAGGGAGCACAACCTGTTTGATATCGTTGGATAGATTAAAGGAAATAGAAAGAGAAGGAAGATTTAAACTGTCTCTGAAAGAAGCTAGTATTATAGTTCAAGGGATTGGAACTCAGATGATCCATCCTATAGGAGAAGTTGATCTACTTCTAAGGCTACACCAACAGTATTACCCAGTTACCTTTTTAGTGTGTAAGACTGGAAGCACTGGAGCTTGGAATGGAATTCTACTAGGTACAAGTATTTTAGCTACTCTACCTATAACAATAGACCTTTCTTCATCGCATTTAAATCTTAAAGAAGAGGATAACGAAATAAAAGTTAAAATCTTTGCCAAGTTAGGAAGTTTCTTTCTCATGAATCAAGATGAAAAGATAACTAAGAAAGATAAAATGATTAATAATCATAGAAAAGATTCCAATAGGAATGATAAGTTTAAATTAAACAATTACAGTGATAATTGTAAACCAGTAATTAATAGAGGCTCTATTGAAAAGCCTACACAAAGATTAATTAATAAAGGCTCCATTATTGAAAAGCCTACACAGAGATTAATTAATAAAGGCTCCATTCTGGAAAAGCACACAGAGATTAATTAATAAAGGCTCATTGGAAAAGCCTACAAAGAGAGTTATTACTAAAGGTTCATTGAAGAAGCCTACAAAGACAGAAATTATTAAAGGCTCATTGAAGAAGCCTACCAAAATAGAAATAAATAAAAATTCTGTTGTTCTTCAAGAGAACAAAGAAAACTCACAACTTCCTCCAGTAGAGGAAGGACCTTTAATAGCAGACGAAGAAATAGAAGTTCAATTGCTATTAATAGAAGAAACAATGGCACCTGCTCAATCTTATGGTTATCTGAAAGTCAGACCTGAGAATAAAGGAGATTTAGAATTGGAAAAGAAGTGTTTAATAACACCTGCTTTTTCCTTAGGGCCATTATATTTTGCAAACTCTGTATGTCCAGTTAGAAATAATGAAGTTATTTTGAGTTATATTAATCTAAGTGACAAGCCTTTTTATTTAAGAAGAAATAAATATATAGGGAAATGTCATCCGTTTTAGAAATTATTGAAAAAGAAGATTTTAATAAAACTGATACTGCTACAGAAAATAAGCACATAGGTTCTACTTGTATAGTAACCTGCTCAGAAAATTTATCAGATAAACAATTGAAGAATGCATACAGAGAAATTATTACAGATAATTTGAGTAAAGAAGAAGCAGATGTTTCTATTTTACAGAAACCTGAGCATTTAGAAGAACTTTTGGATTTGTTAATGGAATACAAGGACGTTATTGCTCTAGATGATGATGCAGTTCCTGTGTGTCCCATACAGAAGTTTGAAATAGAACTTACCCCAGATGCTCCAAAGATCATTTTTAGAAAACAGTACCGTCTCCCACATCGCTACTTGGAAGACATAGATAATTTTACAGATGCAGCTTTGAAAAAAGGATATATTAAAGCTTGCTATTCGCCACATAGTTCACCTCTATTGGTAGTGGCCAAGAAGAACTCTAATAAACCAAGAGTCTGTATAGATTATAGATACTTGAACTCTTTCAGCGTCCCAGATGTGTACCCATTGCCCTCAATAGACGAGATATTTTCGTCCCTAGGAGGTAGTACGATTTTTACAAGTTGTGACTTGATAGACGCTTATCATTCCCTCGAAGTCGAGGAGGAAACACAGAAATTAATGGCTTTCCGTACAAGGAAAGGGTTATTCTGCCCAACCAGATTATTATTTGGGCACCGCAATGCCCCAAGTACCTATGCTAGGACAATGCAAGTCGCGTTGAACCATTTATTAGGACCTATTGCCCAAGTGTATTTAGATGATGTCTTAATCATGGGTAAAAATAAGGCAGAACATTTTGAAAACTTAAGGAAAGTTTTTACTGCATTTAGAGATAATAAATTAAGAGTTAAATTGACTAAATGTCACTTTTTACAAACCTCAGTGTTATACTTAGGATTCAAGATAGGAAGAGACGGAATTTCACCAGATCCAGCGAAGATAGAATCGATGAAGAGTTTCGTCCCTCCAACAAGTGTTAAGGAAACACAATCCTTATTAGGATTTTTCTCGTATTTTCGCTTTTTAATTAGTGACTTTGCACTAATTGCGAAACCATTATATAACTTAATAAAGAAGAGTGTTAAGTTTGAATGGAAAGAAGAACACCAAAAAGCATTTGAGCTCTTAAAAGAGAAGCTTGTGGTGCAACCTCAGTTAACTTTTCCAGACTATTCCAAGCCATTTTTTATAGGTACAGACGCCTGTGACTATGGAATTGGGGGCGTTCTTTACCAAATGTCGGACGATGGCAAAGAAACATTGTCCTTTGTTTCAAGAGTGTTAAGAGGCAGTGAACTAAACTATGATATTATAGAAAAGGAATGTTTAGCTGTTGTCTTTTCACTACAGAAGTTCAAGAATACAGTGTTTGGTTACCCCATTACTATATTAACCGATAACCAACCTCTTTGCTTTATATTTCGCAACAAACAACAAACGGGACGCCTAGCCCGTTGGAATTTGTTTGTTAATAGTTTTTCACCAACTATAAAGTATAAGACAGGAAAAACAAATATACCGCCTGACTATTTGAGTAGGCACCCAGCAAAAGCACCGAACGTTTATTTCTTTAGAGGAGAAAAGAAACCGATGCTACCAAGAAAAGATTTTATTTTAACGAAAGAAACTTTTAATAGGGAACAAGAGAATTGCCCTAGATTAAAAGAATTAGTTAAGTGGGCTAAGGAAAACCCCAAGACTTATCCACACATTTTCCATAAGAAAGTGCTGTACTATGCAACTAGAAAGGAACCTTATGTAATACAAGTACCAGATAGCATGATCTACTCAGTTATAGATCATTGCCATTCTTCACTTGGAAGTGGGCATGGAGGACAGCAAAGGACTGAAAAACGAGTTAGAGAGAGATACGTTTTTCCCCATTTAAGTAAGTTAGTAAAGGAGTACTGTTCTCAGTGCGTGTCTTGTGCTAAGGTTAAAGGTCCTAGGCCTCCAAAAGCTGAAATCAACAGATGGCCTCTTCCTTATACTCCGTTTTCTAGAGTACACGTGGATAGTATAGGTAAACTTCCCACATGTTCAATTTCAGGAGCCAAACACATTCTCGTCTTCAGAGATGTTTTGACTAGATACTGCGAATTAGTCGCCTGTAAGACAAGAACGAGCCAAGAATTTGCTCAAGCTTTACAAGAAAGAAAATATGTGCATTCTCGAGCCCAGAAATTTTTAGCCTCGGACACAATGCCCCACTTATCAGCTGTGCCTTCAAAGAGCTATGTAAAGCTTGGAGGATAAAAAAGGTTAATATTCTGCCCTACAAACCAAGTCAAAATGGTGTAGTTGAAAGATTGAATGCAGATATTGAAAATTTCCTCCGTCATTTCGTAAAGGATAATCATAGAGATTGGTCAAAATACTTATCTTTCGCTCAAATAGCAATTAATACTTCGTATAATAGATCAATTGGATCTTCTCCACATTTCGTCCTGCATGGATATATAAAGAGACTTCCCTACGAGATGCCTGATTATGTCTCCCCATTTACAAATAAATCGGAAAATAGAAAATTCATATCAGATGAGGTAGATGTCGTAGTGGAAAGAATGGAAGCAATAAGAGACTTAGCAAGAGAAAGTCTAGAAAAGGAAACCATTAAAGCTATGGAACAGCAACACAAACATGCCACTCAAAGAGAATTGAAAGTGGGCGATTATGTTTTTGTGAATGCTGTAAAGAAACCAGAACAAAGTTCTAAATTGAACAAAAGATTTGAAGGTCCTTTTATTGTGAATCAAATAAAAGAGCCAAATAAGCTTATGCTTTCATGTTTAAATTCAACGAAATTATTTCCGGTTCACCGGGATAATGTAAAGATAATTCCAGTAGAAAAGATTACAGAATCTCATTTTTCATTTGACAATGATGAGATTTGGAATCCAGATGCAATTCAAGAAACATTGGATTCCCCGAAAATTACAACAGAAAGAACAAGTATGGAACCTGAAGAAGTAGATCGACAGGTAGAAGATCAAGAATCTCCAACCACTTCTTCGTGGATTCCCCCTAATTTTTATGATGAACAATATGTTATACCAGAGGATTCAACACAAGAACAAAAGAATCCTGTAGTAGAAACACAAACTTCTTGTAATCAAAGAATACCTGATACTCCTCAAGGAAGTAGATTGATGAATTCTACTCCACAAACAAGAACTCAAGTAAGAGGATATAGACCGTCTCTATCACCAATCAGACAAGAGGATTCATATGTTTCAGACAGTTCTGAACATGAGGAACAGCCTGTCATTGCAGAAGAGAGGATACTTTGGTAACACCACTTGCAGATGGAACTGTAGGGGATAATGTGCCAAGTTCTGAAGCACTTCCCAAAGATGATGAGGTAACACCTCCAGAAGAAATAATGGATTTATCAACATCTGAAGGCCCAAGAGATGATAGGAAAGAAGATCCGTCGTATAGACCTCACCAGCAATTCAGAGGTCCGAGGGATGTGGAACCGAGGGTTACAAGAAGCCAAACAAGGCAAAGAGAGCAAGAATCTCCTCCACCTCTACCACCAAGATCACCAAGAACTGATAAAACAACAAAAGAGTCGTCTGAACCAGTGTTAAAGAGACCTCCAGTTGTTTTGCCATTAGAGATGACTAGAAGAGGAAATACACTCCACTACTTGCCTCCTAAGAGTTAAAATCTCTTAGAATTGTAAAAAATCTTTTTGTAAATAAATATTTTATTATATTTTATTTGTGTTCATAACCTTTAGGTTTAAGTTTTTATATTTCTATTACAATATATTACACAAAACACATGTTTACACTTTTCTACTCTTAATCTTTTAAGTATAAGTTTCCATATTTTATATTTTTATTATGTCCGTTACGAATTCGGATAATTTTTTTTTTGCCCCCAGGGGTCATTCTTTTCTTTTGAAACTAAAAAACCATAAAAAAATAGAAAAATTTTAATTTTACGTTTCGTAAAATAACAACGTTTATATACTTTTATTTATATACTTTTATTTTTATTAGTAACATGTTTTTATTATTATTTTTTATTTTAAAAAGAAAAACAAAATAAAAATCGAAAAATTTCGTTTTAATATTAGAATAATAAAAATATAATCAGCTTGCTTTTATTAATATTAAGAATTTTATTTTAATTAAGTATTAGCCTTAAGCTATATAATTAGCTTGCTTTTATTTTTAATTTTGATTTTAATTCAGAATTAGCCTTATGCTATAATTAACTTTGATTAATATTAATTAGCCTGATCAGCTTTTATTAATATTAATTAGCCTCATGCTATATAATCTTTTAATTTTTAATTTTTAATTTCATTTTAATTATAATCAGAATGTTGAAGATTAATTATCTTTAGTTTTATTATCCAAGATTCAATAAATTTGATTTCATTTATAAATTTATTATCAGAAACATATCAAACTTGATTCCAATTTTAAATTTTAAAATTAACGTAATTCTAGTATAACCATAGGTAACTTTAAAAAGAATTTAATACATTTAATTAATTATTTTAATTTTACTTTAATAAAACGGCGACCTCATTTATTAAATCGAAGTAATAATCATTTCAGGTTGAAATGAAAATGTTACATCCAGTTTTTGCGTTACTTCTTTTACCTGCAGTCTTATCCATCTCCACTAACATTAATGAAGAAACACGAGTACTGCCAGGTATCATTTTGTATCACTCCGGTGAAGTAAATTTCATAGAAGGATATCTTGACTTGATTGTATCTTTAGAATGCCCATCAGAAATTAAAACCACTATTTATAGAACCACTAAAATGATAGATACTTTAAAAGATAAATTTTTGCCTGCGTTTAATGATAATTTTATTAATATTTCCATAAACCAACGAGCGCACAAATGGGAATTTCAACTCATTAAAATTAGAACTAAAGTAATATCCCTTAAATTAATTGAACTTAAAAGCTTACCATGGATTCACTCCCAAGCTAGATATAAAAGAGCTGCTTTCGAATTGGGAGGAGATATTCTTAATATTTTATTTGGTACCGCGACTGATAAACAAATTAAATTTTTAAGGAAAAAGATAAATATATTAGGAAACTTTGCGAGTACTTCAAATTTATTAGTTAATGAACTTAAAGAACAGTTAAAGTCAAATACCCGAACATTATCAGAATTTCAAATTAACTTACAGAAATTAATTGAATTTCAAAACAGATCACTTGCAACCCATAACATACTTAACCAGTTGGGAAGCGTAAAATCATTACTTACATTAGTTGAACATTCAGTTAACAGTATTACAATGATACATCAATTAGTTATCACCTCATTGCAATTAGCTAAAACCAAGATAACTAATGATCAACTTTATTCACCCATCTTTTTGTTACCATACATACTAGAAATGACACAAACCACTAAACTACATCCTATCATACCATTAGAAGCGACAACATATCATTCATTTTTGACATACTCATGGACTATAAAATCAACCACTAATCCATTTGAATTAATTACACTAATCCCATTCATTTCAAATGAGAAATTTATTTCATATAAGTTAATTCCATTCCCAACATTCATTCCATTTAATGAAACGTCCGTTCGAATAATGTATAATACACCGAATAATTATCTTTTCGTTAATTATGGTCAGCGAAAATATACTTATTTGCGAAATTCAGTTCACGACTATTGTCGCAACATAGGGAAAACAGCGGTTTGCCCTCAATCACAACCTTTTACATCCATTGATGACAAAACATGCTTGCTATCGCTTTTGCTTAACTATACTACTAATTTTCATCATGTCCTATAACTATCTTTAAATCAAAAGAACCCTTCACAGTAACCCTAGGACATTTCACTATTATATCTTTTGCAGAAAAAATTAGAGCTTCTATTTCCTGCGAAAGACCCCATTCAGTACAGCATATAAATAATTTTATTTTCAATATTCCTCATGGTTGTACTTTTACCTCTGCTAATTATCAATTTAAAAATCCCATTCATTTAGAGAAAAATATTTCATTAACTTCATTAATTGCTCAATCCGATAAAGTTTTGTTTAATTTTTTAACTCATGTTGCTTTGCCAAATATCTCTGCAGCATTATTTCCAAAGTTTCAAATAATGAAAGAAGTTCAGTGGAATAAGAGACTAGACAGTATTAATAATACCATCCACCCATTAACTCCTTATCTTTCTCAAGTTAAATTAATCCCATATATCGGTGGAGGAACCACTAGTGTTATTTTATTCATTTTCATCATAGTGATTATTTATTTGACTTGGTCTTATAGAAAAGCATTGTGTAGAAAATGTTTGAAAGAATTAAATCAAGAACCCCAAGATATGCAATTAAATAATATACCCATGTCAACCTTTCCAATAGAGGTAACCCCAGTTCAAAGTTCCCCACAGAATCAAATTGAAATTGAACCCTTGGTACAACCTCCCATAAAATTTAGGCAATCATTAATACCCAAACCTCCGATGCCACCACCTATTCCATATAGGCAATCTACTTCTCAAGAAGTGGAAGTATATTCTAACATTGCTAACTTGGACTAATAACCTTTCTACATGACTAATGCCCTTTCTGCATTTATTTTTGAATTATGAGTTTATAGTACTATTAGAATTAAAATCCTTATGAATTTTAATTTTCTGAGGCAGAGTCCTTATTGTAAAAATATTTCACAATATTGAAATCAAGAAACTAAGTTTATTGATAGTTAAAACTCATAATTCAAAAAACAAATTTCTGCTTCATAATCCATTTCTCAAGCTTCGGTTACATTTCAACATTTTTGTTTAACTAACTTTTCTTTTAATATCTTTTTTATGGCCTGAATCGGCACTTTGTTGAGCTTTTAGATCATAAAGTTGGCGCCATGATGTTGAAATCAGTCTGTGACTCAATTCTCAATCTGGGAATATCTATTCCTAAAAATCCATTCCTAAATCTATTCCTAAATCTAGGAATCAATCTAGATTTAAATCTAGATTTATTTCAAGAAATCCATTTTAGACTTCACTTCAGGAAAAGGGATAGAGAGAATGATGGGGAATGAGAGGGAGAAACTTTAGGGGTTTTAGAGAGATAGAGAAGGGGGTTAGAGAGGGATTAGAGAGGGTTTTGGAGAAAACGATCTTTTAAAAAGGGTTGGACGACCAGAAAAGTCGTTTGTTTGGGCCTGAGATCTGCTTAAGTAAAAAGCTAATGAAATAGCTCCTTTAAGTAGTATCATATAGGCGCGAAAATTATATTAGAGAGATAGAAGTTTTATTAGAAAAGTGAAACCTGATATAGTATATATTATTTTGAATATATTATATATTATATATATTATATATATTATATAATGTACAAAATTGTATACTGTTTTTCTTTTCCATTTTTAATTATAAAATAAAAAATAACATTAAAACAGGTAAAAAATTAGACCTTAGTGAGATAGACAAAAGGTGTTTCTCACATAGGATTTTTCCATCGCTGAGCAAAGGTAACCATTGTGAATTACTTTAAATAATAATAATAATAATAATAATAATAATAATAATAATAATAATAATAATAAAGTTTTTACTTTGTAATATTTTACTGTTTTAAAAATAAAGAATGAAATATTGTATTGAAATATATTTGTTAATTATCTTTGAAATATTTATATATTGTAATTAATTATTATATTGCAATTAATACTTTTATTATTTTTAATAAAAATATGAATTGTAATATTGAAGAAATTTTGATGTGTTTGTTTTAAAATGATTTTTAATGTATTCATGTTTTTATATTGAAATAATTGGAACAATTATACTAATTAAAAAATTTACTTAATTATTTAATATTTAGTAAACTCATTATTGTAAAGAACATTTAATTTATAATGTGTTTTCCATTATTCTTTTTAGTTTTTTTGGGACCAGGAATTTAGGATGTAGAAATAAAACTCTCAAGAATTGTGCGTTTAATGAACCTCCATCTGGTGCTAAGGAAAATATGTCACCAGATATATATATATATATATATATATATATATATATATATATATATATATATATATATATATATATATATATATATATATATATATATATATATATATATATATAAATATATATATATAAAAATATATATATATATATATATATATATATATATATATATATATATATATATATATATATATATATATATATATATATATATATATATATATATATCAGAGGTGGGCGCGCAAATTTTAAACTTTAGAGCGCAAACGCAAAAGCGCAAAGTGGAAAAACTTAGTCCGCAAGCGCAAAAGCGCACAATTTTTCAAAAAAATTAGTCCGCATGCGCAAAGCGCACATGTCCGCAAATCAAATTTTTTTTAAAAGCACAAATTTAGGAGCGCAAAAAAAATATAAAAAATAAAGCGCAAGTATTTAAAGAATTATTTTTAAATTTTAATTGAAAGATGCAAATATATATAACAAAAAATGAGAAAGATTTTAATCTTATTCAATTGTCTGTGATCTCTTCCTCCTCGCTCTCCTCTTGCATTCTGAATAGGGTCATATTCCCTTTAATAAAGATAAATTTTTCAAAATTGATGGATGCCATGGTTGCCCTCTTTAATCTTAGAATGTCAGAGCCTTGACTAAACAACCTCTCCACGGCCGCTGAGCTGGGTAATGGGGTATTATACTTAATAAACAAGTCCACTCAGACCTCCTGGTATTCACACGGAAACAGGTTCCTAGTGAGAAGGGTACTGTGGTGAACATTTACTGCAGCCCAGCTATCCAAGATTTGTCCCAACTTCTCCTCCAGAGGTGTCTGCTGGATATATGGACCCTTCAGTTCCTGAAATATTTAGAAATGGTATCAAGAACTCAAATCTTTTTTAAGTTTCATTTGAACATTATGTCAGTGTATTGTGAATATATATGTAATATATAAATTGTACATATATATATATATATATATATATATATATATATATATATATATAATATATTATATATATATATATATATATATATATATATATATATATATATATATATATATATATATATATATATATATATATATATATATATATAAAAATATATATATATATATTTATATATATATATATAAATATATATATAATACAAGAGATGCTTAAAGTTTTTTCCAAATTATAAAAATAACTCACCATAAATGGGTCACTTTCAGACTCAGTCCCATCACCTTCAGTGCCTTAATGTGGACGAGTAAGATTTGATGCAATATTACACTTTATTTTCTTCAGTATCCTGCTCTTGGCAGCTTGGTACTTCCCTTCATTTAACCTACGTACCACTCCGAGTTTGAAGTGAAGATGCAGGGCTGTTGCCATAAGCAAATCAAAATCATCAAAAAGACTGCTAAACCTCGGTTCAAAGCCCTTTTCTTTCCCTTTGTTTGCCTTTGGTTGCTTTAGCAAGTAGTTGACTAAGTTTTTGGCATAGTTAAATTTTTCCACCTCTCATTGCATTTTCCCGATCTTGTCCTTGAGGAGTAAGAAATTAGGCAATAGGACTCCAGCGTACGCATTCTTCTCTTCCTGCAACATATCAAGCCTAACAGCAATAGGCGTTATTATTTCGATGTACTCCGCAATTACCTCCTTATCACTTTTATCAAGTACTGGAAGACAAGGCTTTTGGTCCATACAAATGTTGTTGATATGTGTCATGCGACCATCAATGTTCTTAAGCAGATCTTTTATAGAATCGGATAGGGAGTTCCAGTGAGTAACACTTGGTGTTTTAAGCTTTGTTCCCAACTCCTTCTTAATTCTCGCAGCAGTTGTAGTTTTCCTGTTTTGGGCATTCCACAATTCCTGTGCTTTGGTAAGTGTCTTATTAAATCGATTCTTGACACTAGAGGATCAGCGAGGAACATTTGAAACATCCTTAGTAGCCAAGATGTTTAATGGGAAATGCAATTGCGATGTTTAATTAGGCTAAGTGCATAATGTTCTTCAAGCAGATTTTTTAGCTGGAGAGGTTTTGTCTGCAGAACCTCTGTGTCACTAACTAATTTGCTCCATCTCTTCACGCTTAACCACTATCTCTGCAATCGGTGCCTGTTCTTCTTCCTCTTCGTCACCCGTTTCTGCATGAGCATCCACCCGAAAGGTTGCACAGAAATTTGCGCCGTTATCTGTTGTAATGCAGACAACCTGAAGATATTTTTTTTAATTTAGTTGTTTCCTTATTAATTTGGAGTTATAATTTTTTTCAGCATTACGTTATTATTTCATATTGATTTTTACTGACCTTATGCTCAATGCCAAATTGTTGATGAATATTCGTAATATTGTTGGCTAGAACTGTGCTGGTCTGAGAAACAGATAACTCTCTACAGGCAAAGAGAGCCTCTCTCTCTCTCTCTCTCTCTCTCTCTCTCTCTCTCTCTCTCTCTCTCTCTCTCTCTCTCTCTCTCTCTCTCTCTCTCTCTCTCTCTCTCTTCAAAGTATTCGGGGCCCAATCAGTGAACCGTCCTCCCCAGAAAATTCCTGTTTGTTGTTCCAGTCCAGCTGTCAGTGGTTGTGGCCACATAATCAGACCTACTGATAATGTTGTTAAATCAGCTCTTCCCTTATTATGCAAAATGATGACACTCAAGATCCCTCGTCACTTTTCTTTCTGGAGGGGAGGTGGAAATCAGAGTTCAGGTTAGGACATAAATTCGACAAAGAACTCAGTCTCCAACAATGTGAATAGGCCCAAAGTTATGTAGCAGAAATCTAGAAACAAAAATATTTGATGAGAAATATATTAATGTGACAAATGAAACTTCTTGGTATTTCAAATTGAAAATTTTGTATGAACTGTATTCCTGTTAGTTTTTTTTTAATC
>JABUQX010140998.1:25000-46691 GCA_015478945.1 Trachelipus rathkii
TATTAAAGGAAAGTAAACCCACCCAGTCTTTTGCCTAACGCAATTCCCTCTGGTGGGCGTAGACGTGGGACTTAAAGAGAGGAAGGTTGAATAGTACAGAAAAAATAAATGAAGGCAGGGAGTTCTACAAAACAGATGAAGCTTCAAAGAACGAGGCACCACAACGAATGATCCTTGAATCTCCAATTTTCACTGGATATTCATGTTAGAGTAAGGCACCTCTTGTGTTACGAGGGTGACGCAGTGGTGGAGGAATGCAAGAGGTCACTTCTCTCGAGCATCTGCCGTTGTAATACTTATATTATTATTATTATCATTATTATTATTATTATTATTATTATTATTATTATTATTATTATATTATTATTATTATTATTATTATTGTATATTACAGAGTTATTGTTGTGCCAGAGTAATTTATTATGCATTATTTTTGTTATTATTATAATATTAAACAAGATATTGTTATTTATTACATGTTATAAAGTTGATATTGATATTATTATTATTATTATTATTATTATTATTATTATTATTATTATTATTATTATTATTATTATTATTATTATTATTATTATTATTATTATTATTTTTATTATTATTATTATTATTATTGGCACCTAATTTGAAAGTTAATTAAAGGAGGGGAAAAACATCATAGCCTGTAATTTTCCAATTTTAAAAATCAGATCATTAGAAATATTAGAACACTTAAAAGTCAAATTATAAAAACCGGATAAAAAAATACCGTCAAAATTCGTGCATAACAAAATTTGACTTAAAGAGGAATAATTTGACGACGAAGAATGAATTTTTATTCTTACTTTCTTTTTACATTTCAAAATAAGGATATTTTTAATTTTCTTTTTCTTTCTACAAATATGGATGTTAATTTAGTTTCTTCATTGATATTTTTTTTTTACATTATTGCTTTTTAATTTCTTATTTTCTAATTATTAGATTTAGATGTAATTACATGAATATCTTTATTTGCAAATAATATATTTTTGATTCGTTGGAAATAATTTTTCCGTATTTTAAAAAACTATAATGGATGATTTTTTTTTGTATGTGTAAAATATGCTCTTTCATTATGAGTTATTTTTGAACGAAAAATGGAAGTTCAGCTGAAAAATATACACAGATTATAAGTACCATTTAAAATTGGACTTTTATATAGATGAGTTAATTTTAAACAGTGTTTGAACAAAAATGGAGTCTCAAAATGAACGCCAAACAAGTGGACTTTTTTTTTAGCTGGAAAAATATAGCATAGCGAAATACGGTTTTTTAATGAAGAAATTTAAGTGTTTTTAAAATAATTTCAATTTACAAAAACCATTTTGAATCATTATAAGTATATTAGCATAATTATTAAGGTGAATATAGTATTTTTAACTTTATAAATAATTCATTTCTAAAATAGGAATATTTTTAGTTATATTCATGGTCTTATGAAAATAATAATTTACATAGAATCATTCCAATTTTTTTTGCTTAAAAATATTTTCATTGTTTGTTTACAATCTGTGGAAATTTCAAAAGATCTAAGTTTGTAAGTGAGTTTATAGTTAAACTTTATCACTTAATTTCATTGAAATTTGCCAGCATTACTATTATTTACCGAATGTATTAAGAAGAGGCTTACTCAATAATTTATAGATAGCTTTTAGATTTTACATATTTTAAGTGTTTGTCATAAAATTGTCTTACCAAAACAGGCCCCTTTCTTATTCTGTTTATTTTAAGTAAAGGGACTTTTTATATTAAAAAATAGCCATATTAATTTTATTTCATGTGACAGTCACATTTCCCAATTTATATTTCTCTTTCATTAAAAAATATCATTTAAAAACAATGAAAGAAATTCAGATTTTTGAATAAAGTTGATATCGTGAAAGCAAATTAAGTCATTTATAATATTTTGCCAGACGTAAGATGATGTATTCTATAACATAAAGAATAAGTCGGTTTATATATATATATATATATATATATATATATATATATACTATATATAAAATTATAACATAACCTTATATATACACTATATATATATATATATACCTCTATATCTTTATATAAATATATATATATATATATATATATATATATATATATATATATATATATATATATATATATATATATATATATATATATATATATATATATATATAACTTAACATATATATATATATATGTAACATAACTATATATATAACATAATATACAATATTAAAACAATAACTACAATGAAAAATAAACATAGTAATAACCAGCAGCAATAATAATAATATATATATATATATAAGTCAGTTATATATATATATATAGCACTATATATATATATCAGGCGCGGAGTTTTGTCAGAGGAAGCACAGGAGCAGTATTCCTACAGTTTGCAATCGGGCAGTGATATCTCAAGTATAAGGTCTCACGCTTTCAGACAAGGAAAAAGGTTCGCGATGCATGATCAAATTACGCTGAAATTTCACGTTTAAAACCTAACTAATATTTAGTCAGCTCTCACAGGCGCAGTGCCCCACGCCCTTGTTTCTGCTTCGAGCGGGCGAAGGTGGGCTAAAGGGCAGATCAGATAAACCAAAGATATACGACAGACAGACCGAAGATCTGTCTGATCTATCAAATATTATTATTATTGTGTATTATTATTATTATTATTATTATTATAACCATTATTATTATTTTCTATTAATATTATTATTATTATTATTATTATTATTATTATTATTATTATTTATTATTATTATTATTATAATTATTATAGTATTATTATTATTATTATTATTATTATTATTATTATTATTATTATTATTATTATTATTATTTATTATTATTAATGTTGTCTTAGTATTATTATTATTATTATTATTATTATTATTATTATTACGTCGAAAGATTGAACCCTGAAAGGGTTCAATTTGAGGTGCTCAGCGACTCCACCCCACCACCCAGGGAGTCGTTTCACTACCAACTCCTTCTATCCTTCTACTACGTCCATAATGCTCTACTCTGACTCCGGTTTCTGCCTTCTTGCGGTTCCATCTCGCACCAAAACCTTCGCTCTTACCATTCAAGCGACTCACCTTTACTGCTCGCGTTCGGTGGTTCCAGTTCCGACTCCGAACGCGAAACTGGCCTTTCGACTTCGGTTCCGACTCCTGTATATATATATATATATATATATATATATATATATATATATATATATATATATATATATATATATATACTTTATATATACCATATATGTATATATATATATATATATATATATATATATATAATATATATATAGATGATACAAATGTTGTAACAATCATCGCAATTATATAAGATGTTAAGAAAGAACATATAATGAGAAAGGTAAAGAATAAACTGCCTTCTCTGGGATTAAACCACCGCATGCGCGTGAGGGCAATATGCCCGGTGCTATACAACTGAGCCATCCTCCAGATAAAAAGAAACTTGGATTCAGAGGCTTTCACCAGCTCCCAGCCGGGTTCCCGTCAAGGTGACATCACCAGGTGTCCAACCTGTCCTATCTCGTTCTTTATATTTTAGATGGTAAATATTGCATAATAATCGCAATTAGATAAGATGTTAAAGAAAGAACATAATGAGAAGGTAAAGAATAAACTGCCTTCTCTGGGATTGGACCACCGCATGTTGCGCGTGAGGACAATATGCCCGATTAGCTGCCACAACTGGGAGCCATCCTCAGAAGCCAAAAACTTGGATTCAAGAACAACTAGTTATAAAGCAACCGAGTTCACGTCAGGCTATCACCAGGTGTCCAGCCAGCCACAGAATGCGGTGGTTCAATCCAGAGAGGCAGTTTATTCTTTTACCTTCTCATTATATGTTCTTTCTTAAACATCTTACTTACTTTATATATCATATATATATATAACATATACTGTACCACATATAACACACTATATATATATATATATAACCTCATACTTTTACCTCTTTATATATATATATATAACTCTCATATATCACTTTCCATACTCTATATATATATATATACCTCATATATACCCTCTTTTACTTTATGCTCTTTATATCTCTATCTTCTTCTCTCACGCTTATATATATATAACCTTAATACTAATATGCATATCTATATATATATATATATATATATATATATATATTTTTATATATATATATATATAGCATATAACATATATATATATATATCTGCATATATATCATATCTGCTGCCACTGCCTCTATATATAGGTGGGAAATGATTTTTAGGCTCGGAAACACCGACATCGGCTCCGGCTCGGCTTTCTGAAACAGCCTATGAACCGATAACTTATATCTACATGGGTCAGAGTTATCATCGGGTTAAAATTTGGAGGGGGTTAGATGATGAGGTAACCTCGTCTTAGTCGAGGTTACGTCCCAAAGAAGTCGTGAAAGGGCGACCAACCTTCAAAAAAAATCACGAGCATAATTCGTAAGAAGGCTGAAATTTGGTAAGAGGATTCAAAGTTGAATTTCTAGAAAGAGTTAGTATTGGATCTGGGGTTGGCTCCGGCACCAGTCACTGGAGCAGTTTTGCTCTCTCGTTAATAAACATTCATATAACAACAATATTGGTGTGTTTATATAGGTTATCGGTCGTAGAGCTCGAATATGATGGTTATAAGACCGTATAGGGTGTCCAGGAAGTCCCCACAGAAGGGGGTTCCGCCCTCAATCATTGGAAATTGACATAGGACGATGAAACTCGGTATATACCCATCACATAAGGTACTCACATGATATATGGGTTTAAAAACCCTTTAAGGGACCTCCAAACCCCCAAACCATGAAATATTGACATAGAACGACAAAACTTTGAACGCATCTTTAATGATGCATCCTCAAACACAAAAGAAAAAAAAAAAAAATTAAAAAATAAATATATATTTTTAAAATTAAAATTTTTTTTTAAAAAAATTTAAATTTTTTTTTTAAATTAATAAAAAAATAAAAAAAAAATTAAAAAAATTAAATTTAAAATAAATTTTTTTTAAAAAATTAAAATTTTTTTTTTTTAAAAATTAAAAAAAAAATTTAAGAATTTTGTAATTTTTAAAAGAAACCATTTAAATACATTAAGTTTACTCTTTAAAAAAAAATAAGTTTGCACCATATAAATCAAATCTTGCAGACCTCCAAGGCATCCCCAGAGCCTCCAGGCCTAGAGGCCTCCAGTAGAGCCTCAAGCCTCCAGAGCCTCAGAGCCTCCAGAGCCTCCAGGAGCCTCCCCACCCTCCCCCACCCTCCCCAGCCTCGCCACCCTCCCCGGCAACTTTCTATCATTGCGATTTTTATGAACTATTGATTCATGTCATATTTTGTATAATATAATAAATTTTCATTTATTTTATATGCTTTAAGCAGTTTGTTTTTTTAAAATTTTACGCTTTCATATTTATAACTTAAAATTTGTGTTTTTTACATACCTAAACCTGTAAATCAGTAAAATCAAACCACCCATCCTCACCCGTCCCCCAATCCTGGATGTTTTTACATTAACATAGTAATATTCAACAAAATTTTATCATAACTTTGTTTAATTTATCATACTGATCAATGAATATATGCTAACGTAACAAAGTTTTCACATCATAATGCTAACGTGTCATAATCAGAGACTAAGGTATAATGTACAACGGCAGGCTAACACACACCCTACTTTCACACTTTTTCAACATATCTCTAACATATTTTTTTTTACATTTATATAGTAATATTTAACAAAATTTTTATCATAACCTTGTGTAATTGTCATACTGATATTAAATATACTAACGTAACAAAGTTTTCACATCAATAAAACGAAACATAGCATCAACTGAACTACAAATATAATGAATGACAAACATAACATACCTTACGCTCGAATGAAGCTGCTAACAATCAAAGTTCCATACCTAGCAACAGTAAAGTAACTAACAATGGATACAGAACGAACGGGCGCTATATTTTAATAAATATTTATTTAATAAATCAGTACTGCACTGATTGTTTATTTATTTATTTATTTTTTAAATTTTTGAATTTCATTTCTTTAAAACTTTTTGTTTTTAAAAAACTTTTATTTATTTTTAATTTCATTTCGTTAAAACTTTTTGTTTTTAAAAACTTTTATTTATTACTTTTTAATTTATTTCTTTAAAACTTTTTATTTTAAAAAACTTGTAATTTTTAATTTTATTTAAAACTTTTTAATTTTTAAAAAAACTTTTAATTTTTAATTTTATTTCTTTAAAACATTTTGTTTTTAACTAAAAATTTTATTATCTTTTATGTTTATAACGTAAGAAAAATTACATTTTTACATACACTAAAACTGTAAATCAGTAAATCAAACCACCCACTCCATCATCCCCAACCCATCCATGATCTATAGATCTATTGATCTTATAAGGTTTTAAAAAGTGATATATAAGTACAATTCCGTTAGAAGTTAAACTACGAACATAACATAGTTAACATAACATACAACAGCCGTACGAATAAACAGCCATCACTAGCATGCAAGCAAAAAAAAGTTTGTATGGGAGGGGATCACCAAAGCAACTTTCTTTTTAACGACATATAATTCAATGAAAAAGAACATAAATAAACATACATAAAAACATACGTTTTATTTTAAACATATTATTTCATCTAATCAGGGGACAGAGGGTTCTGTATAAATTGAGCAAGATCTATATATTTCTCCAGAAACTCCCTCTGAAAGGATGTAAGTATAAATACCGCTTACAACACTAATCCATTCTTCGGCTTATACAGGTTCACTAGCACGCATTCTCTCGTTCCAGAGAGAAGTAAACGTATCCAGGCTGATAGTTGTTAACGCACTCCTGTATATCGCATTATACGGTAAACCACATGTTTCATTGTAAATATCATAGATTACATCATGGGCTATATGAATTAAGTCCTCAGTATGTCAAACATCTTTAAAGATAGAGACGGCACACTTGAATTCTCATTTCCGCATTGTTGAAAATGCCGGAGATGAAGCGGTGAACTTCGCAAACCACTCGCGATCTTGGCAGCATCGAAGCGTTTCCAATGCTTGCGTACATCTCGGTGCTGCTACACAGTATCAGATGGTTTGAAAACAACCTCTATTCTATTATAACACTCTCTTTGTCACCTCTGATGAATATTTCTTCACCAGAGCGAGTTAAATGGATGTTTATGTGGTCTTTATCCAAGCTCCGTGGTGTCTGATAATTTTTGTTGGATTCTTCAGCCGAAATGAATAGGTCCTATTATTTGCATCTCAGTGGAATACAATTGGCATTCAGCTCTCCATTCGTTTTACGAAAAAAATATAAATGCCACATCGTTAGGTATTACGAAGGTTCTTGTAAAGATATCACTAACACGAGCTTAGGAGCCGAGTGAGATGTCATCATACCAACACGACGAAAAATCTACAGTGAAAGGTATTGTAGGCTTGAATCAAAAGTGTGAGTTGCTCTATTTCAGGCCTGATGCCAGAGTCAACAGTATATGGCGGATTAAAGACGAGATTTAGAAAACACTATACTCAAGAGCTATAGCCCTAAAATATTTAAAGTTGATTAACAATAATATTTTTACTATAAGGTTACAGTCAAATTCATTTTTGCTTTTGGTATTTGTGTTTTCGAAAGACCCAGACCTTACGAGCAATTCGTTTCACTTTTGTATCTGTATTTGTTTTTCCTGTTTCATTAGAGTTATGAGAATACAAGTCAAGAAATTGTTCAAACTCCTCCCATTTTTCAAAACCATTACGCATTACCTATGATTCTTGTTTGATTCATTTTCGAAACATTAGCTATACATTTGATTCTTGTTTGTCGCACGGTCAACATAACAAATTTATTAAAAACATTTTTATATTTTTATATTTATAGTAATCATCTGAGAAAACCAACCCATAGAAGAAAATTTCTCAAAAGATTATCATGACATAACCTATCTATCATACTAATCAATGAATAAATGCTAATCTATACAGGGTTGTCAAATTATCTTTTACATTATCAACGAGTATACGCTAACGTGACAAAGCTTTCATAATAAACTAACATGGGAATCATCACAGACTGATAATATTAATAATGCAACGACAATCTAACACACCTTAAACACGATAAACTGTTAACATTAACAAAGTTTCACACTTACCACCAGTAATAACTAACATATCATACAAAAAGAAACGTAACTATATGCACTTTGTCAAGAGCATATCTCTAACTATAAACACTTTACACAATATTCCACTTTTTCAAACATATCTCTAACATATCACTATTATTTTACAACATGATGACTTGTTAACAAATTTATCATAACCTAACTTATTTATCATACTGACCAACTAATATATATGCAACGTAACAAAGTTTTCACATCTAATAAGCTAACATATAAACTGAATTAAGAATATGATATTGCACTAAAAAACCTAACACAGCAAATACGAATAACAATTAACATTAACAAAAGTTTCATAGCAACAACAATAAATTAACTAACATTGCATACAGACCGTACCCTATTTACTTTACTTCTCAAACATATCTCTAACACATTAAGTTATTGTACATTAACATAGTAACATTTAACAATAATTTACCACAACCTAACCTAGTTATCCTTTTGGCCAACAGATATGATGACGGCAACAAAGTTTTCACATCCCCATAAAACTAACATATCATAGCCTGAACTAGGAATATAACGCACAATGACAAAACCTAACATACCTTATGATCAAATAAATTGCTAACATAAGCAAAGTTCCATACTTAACAACATAAATGAAACTATTTATTTTATACAAAACAGGTGCATGTATGAAGCAGATGTAGTTCCTGTTAACTAACGAATTATCAGATACAAGTCGAAAATTGTTCAAACTCCTCCCACTTTTGAAACATTACGCAATGCCTATGATTCTTATTTGGTTCGTTTCCGAAACATTAAGCTATACATTTGATTCTTCTTGTTTGTCACAGGGTCAAACATAACAAATTTATTGTGTTTTTATGTTTCCTTTGGCATTGTATTTTATGCTGCTTTCTAAAAACTTTTATTTTTAATTTTATTTCTTTAAATTTTTTTAAAACTTCCAGGTGTAGTGATAAATAGACTTTCTATTAAATTTTTTTTGTTTTTACTAAAAATTTATTCTTTATATGTTTATAACATAAATTTTACGTACCTTTAAGCAATAAATCAGTAAATCGTGGAAATCAACCCACCCACCATACTCTCCTCATGTAAGAAATCTCCTACTCGCCCAGAATCTATCAGATCTTAGCGATCTATTGATTCAAGTCACATTTGGAGTATCAAAGGGGCAAAATATAATATAAAAAACAAGTTCTTGATTTAGTGTCCACCTAAACGGGTATTGGCGAGATTTACAAAACTGTTCAAATTAATAAAACTAACATAGCATCATCAAGTCTAAGAATATAATGTATACAACAACAAACCTAACATATCTCAAACCTCAATAAACGGTTAAAATTAACAAAGTTCCACACTTAACAGCAGTGAAGTAACTTTCAGCATGCTGCACAAAACATAACCTATTCCACTTGTCAAGCATATGCTGCACTAACAATGTTTTAGATTAACATAGTAATATTTATTACAAAATTATATCATAACCTTGTCTAATTATCATACCGATCAACGAATATAGAGATCAACATAACAAAGTTTTTCACATTAATGAAGCATGCACCATCTGAACTAAGAATATAATCCACTGGCGACACGACCTAACACACAGCAAACATGGACAAACGTAACGTTAACAGGTTGCACTTAACAACAGTAAAGTAGCTTACATAACATACAAAAAGCAGTAACCTATTCCTACTTTACCAAGCATATCTCTAACATAACAATATTAATTTTACATTAACATGATATTTAACAAAAATTTTATCATAACATTGGCTAATTATTATACTGATCAATGAATATACGCTAACGTAATAAAGTTTTCACGTCAATAAAGCTAACATTAGCATAACATGAACTATGAAAATAATGTGCAACGACAAACCTAACATAATTAGTGGATATAATAAGCTGGTCAGCATTAACGAAAGTTCTACTATATCAGCCGAGTTATTAACATTTGCACGCAAAAAACGTAACTTTTCACTGTACTTTTTCCACGGGCATATCCTCTAGGGATAATTAACACGATTGAAATTTTTACACATTGGTACATTGTATTTAACAAAATGTATCATGCTTGTCTAATTCATCATACAGACCAACGAATATATGCTACTACAACGTAACAAATTTTTACATTAACATAGTAATATTTAACAAAAATTTATCATAAACACGTCTAATTATACCATCATAAACCCCAGCAAATAATTGCAAACACAACAAAGTTTTATCCAAACCTAACATAAAAAATAAGTTCTTTGAATGAAATATCGTAGTAAAGTGTAATAGTTTATAGTGCAAAGCGATAATCAGTAAAAATCAGTAAATCAAACCCTCAGTCCTTCTTTACTCTACCTCCCTACCTGTGATCTTGTGATATATTAGTTCGGGTCACATTTCAGTATCATCTAGGATAAAACATAACACAAAAATAAGTTCTTTATATACAATCAATGAATATATGCTAACGTAACATTGTTTTTATACAAAAATAAAGCTAACATAGCATTACTAGAACTAAGAATATATTATTTTGACGACAAATACAACACCTTGCGTTGCCGAATGAGCTGCTAGCATTAACAAAGTTCCATACTTAACAACAGTAAAGCACAACCTAACACAGCGTACAAAACGTAAAATATTCACACTTTTTCAAGAAGCTTTATCTCAACATATCATGTTAATTTTTACATTAACATGTTAATATTTAACAAAAATTTTACATAACCCTGTCTAACTATGCTTTGACGACCCGAATATGAATGTAACTAACATAACAGTTTTTACACATTAAACTTTATGGTAAATTTAGCAAAGATTCATCATAAACAATACCTAAATAATCTATAATCCCAACGAATGATTTGCAAACATAACAAGTTTTGTCCAAACACTTAACGCAAAAATAACTAAGGTTTTGTCATCCATACATAACAAAAAACAAGTTCTTTGAATAAAATATCATAATAAAGTGTAATAGTATACTGATTTTAAAGCTGTAAACCAATAAACCTGTAAATCAAACCATCAGTCCCTCTACTCCCCTCCCCACCCACCCTCCCATGGGATAACCCCTAAGGGGGTGCAAGCGGGCATTATACCCCCTTAGGGGTGATCCCACTTCTGTGGATTCACACCCTTTCAAGGGACGCATCCGCATTGGTGATCTCCAAGTGTAGTGCATACAGTGCTGCCAAATCGCATCTCTATGACGCTGTTGCCAAACCCTATCAGATTGTTTATAGTAAAGCTTGAATTGTTATGCTGTTAATGTCTGAGTTTGTTTCCCTCTTAATGTATACAGGCATGCTTACAGTATATATTTTTAGTTAGGAAATATTATTTGTTGCTTGTTTATTCTACGTTGATCTATATGATCAAATATGAAACTATTATTTATGATGTTTGACAGTGAATTTTGCTGATGTTACGTTTATTCATAGTTCAAAAATGATGTTATATTTGATATGCTTGACACTTTGATAAATGTAGTATCCAATTCATAGATCAGATATTTGGTATCTTTGAGTTTAGACACTTTGTTGGGGTACACAATTCTTGAATAATACTGCTTTTATCTACCGATGTTATGTTTGAAAAGCCAGTATATAGGTTGAGTTTTGCTGTATGAGGAGGGATAGGTTGAAAGAACATTCATAGATAAATGTTAATATGACCATTCAATGATCCTGATGTTAGTATCTGGCCCAGCGGATTTCACTTGTAATCATTAAATTGTTAGGCTATATTTAGTACCATTACGTTTTTGTTAAATATTACTACGACAATGTGAAAACTGGTTTGTTAGAGATATGATAAGTTTCGTAAGATATTACTGTGTTAATTGACGATGATGTGAAACTTGAGCATAGGGTAAGGTTTTGCTGGATAATGTTAGGTTTGCTTAGAGACTGCTAATGTCTACGTTTTATTCATAGGTCAAAATGATGTTATATTCGGTATGAGTGACACTTTAATGAATGTAGTGTCAGTTCATGGCCCAATTCATGATGCTGGTATATTTGATAGACTGGTCACTTTGTTAAGGGATTTTGTTGGATAATACTGTATTAGCTGTTGCTGATATGTTGGAAAAGTGAGATACAGTGAGTTTTGTATGTCCTGTTAGCTATTTTACCTTTGATAAGTGGGAGTTTGTGAATATTGTAGATGTCCTTACAGGAGAAGCTATATTGGTTTGTCGTTGTACATTATATTCTTAGTTCAGGCAACGATATATTTAAAACTTTATTAACAGCTAACTTTGTACATAATATATTCGTAGGGCCTCCATGATAAATAAATTTACAAAATTATGACAAATGCTGTTAAATATTACTATATTAAAGGTAAGAATACCAATGATATGTTACGAATACATTTGAAAAGAAGCATGACAGTTTACGTTCTGTATGCAATGTTGGTTTACTGCTGTTAAATTGCAGACTTTATTAATGTCTGGGAATCCCTCCAATCCGGGAAAGCTAGGATTATCTTACGCTATTATCATATGTTATATTCTTGGGTTCTACAGGTTATGATATCATTGACTTTATTGATATTACGAAACTTTACAATCACGTTAGCGGCTATATTCATTGGTCGGTCTAATATAAAGAACTTATTTTTATATTTATATTATCAAAAATCTCAGTACTCGAAATATGACCTGAATCGATAGATCAATATATCACATGGAAGGGTGTGGGTAGGGAGGAGAAAGAGAGGGACTGATGGTATGATTTTCAGTTTATTGATTTAAAGCTTTAAAATCAGTAATCTATTACTATTATGATATTTGTTATTAATGTTCGTAGTTTAACTTTAACATGGATAAAACTTTGTTATTTTTATGTTATGTTTGGATAAAACTTTGTTATGTTTGCAATTCATTTCACTTGGGATTATGATATTTGGGTATGGTTGTGATGAATTTTGTTAAATTTTACTATGTTTAATGTAAAAAAAATCATTACGGCTTTATATTCGCTGTCAGTATGATAATTAGACAAGGTTATGTTAAATTTTGTTAAATATTAACATGTTAATGTAAAAATTAATATTGACAAGAAATATGCTTGAAAAAGTGTGAATAGGTTTACGTTTTGTACGTGTGTTAGATGCTTTACTGTTGTTAAGTATGGAACTTTGTTAATGTTAGTAGTTTATTCGCACGTAAGGTGTGTTAGGTTTGTCGTTGTACATTATATTCTTAGTTCTGGTAATGCTATGTTAGCTTTATTAATATGAAAAACAATGTTCACGAATTAGCATATATTCGCATAGGTTGGATTTTATAAAGAACTTATTTTATTGTTATGTTTATCCACGAGATGATACTCGAAGTAGACCAGATCAGCCTGTCACAGAATCATGGAGGGGATGGGTGGGAGGAGGATGGTGGTTTTGATTGCTGGTTTATTTGATTACTGCTTTAGGATCGGTAAACTATTACACCTTACTACGATATTTAATTCAAAGAACTTATTTTTATGTTATGTCTGGATAAAACTTTGTTATGTTTGCATGTTATGATAAATTTTTTTAAATATTACTATCTTAATGTAAAAAACTTTGTTACGTTAGCATATATTGTTGTCACGTGTATGAAGTAATTAGACTGGATGGGAGAAATGCGTTAAATATTGCTGCGTAAAGTAAATTTAACGTTAATAGCGCTAGGGAATATGGCGAAAAGTATCATTGGAGTTACGTTTGCAGGCAATGTTAGTTACTTTACTGGTGTTAAGTGTGAAACTTTGTTAATGTTGACAGTTTATTCATTGGTAAGTTGTGTTAGGTTTGTCGTTGTACATTATTTTCTTAGTTCGGGTTATGCAATGTTAGCTTTATTGATGTGAAAACTTTATTACGTTAGCGTATATTCATTGATCAGTATGATAATTAGCCAATGTTATGATAAAATTTTTGTTAAATATTACCATGTTAATGTAAAATTAACATTGTTATGTTAGAGATATGCTTGAGAAAGTGTGAATAGTGTTACGTTTTTGTATGTTATGTTAGCTACTTTACTCTTGTTAAGTGCAAAACTTTGTTAACGTTAACAGTTTATTCATGTTTAAGGTGTGTTAGGTTTGTCGTTGTGGATTATATTCTTAGTTCAGATGATGCTATGTAAGCTTTATTAATGTGAAAACTTTGTTACGTTAGCTTATATTCTTTGATCAGTATGATAATTAGACAAGGTTATGATAAGTTTTTTTTAGTTTTTTTTTAAAAAATTACCATTGCTATGATGAAGATATCACTTGACAAAAAGGTAGCGAATAGTTATCATTTTGTGCGCTATGTTAGTTACTTTACTTTGTTGTTAATATGGAACTTTATTTAATTTTAACCGTTTGCCAGGAGTTTGGGAATGTGTTAGGTTTGTTGTACATTATATTCTTAGACCGGATGATGTGTGAAAACTTTGTTATGTTAGCATATATTCGTTGATCAGTGTTTAAAGAATTTGTTTTTATGTTATGTTTATTCAAAATGATACACGAAATGTGACTTGAATCAATAGATCGCTAGATCGATAGATCATGGGCAGATTTAGGAGACGATGAAAGGAGTATGGTGGGTGGGTTGATTTTGATTTACTAATTTACTACTTTAGGGTATGTAAAAACAAATTTTTACGTTAAAAAGTAAAGAATATTTTTTTGTAAAAACAAAAAAAAGTTTTACAAAATAAAATTAAAAGATAAAAGTTTTTATAAAAAAACAAAAAGTTTAAAAATAATTTCAAAATAAAATTATTTTTAAATTTTTTATAAAACTGTAAAACATTAGAAAACTATAAATTACGGATGGGAAAAACCCATTCTGGCAAACCTGTGTTTGATGGAATCAGATGTATGGCTTAATGTTAGCAGACAAACCAAAATTATAGGTATTGTAATAACTCTTTAGAAAAGTGGGAGTTTGACTCTTACAGTTTTCAGACTTTGTATCTGATAACCCCAGTTTAACAGGAACACATCAGTTGGTACATGTTCAGTTCTGTATGCATTATTATTTACTTTAGTGCTGCTAAGTATGGAACTTTGTTAATGTTGGCCATTTATTCGATACTAAGGCATGGTCAGTAGATCAATTGCGTTATATTCTTAGTTCAGGCTATGTTATGTTAACTATTAGCTTTATTAATATGAAAACTTTATTACGTCATCATATATTCGTTGGCCAGTATGATGATAATTAGGTTAGGTTGTGGTAAATTATTGTTAAATGTTACGATGTTAATGTAAAAATAACTGATATGTTGTTAGGATAACATTTGAAAAAAAAAGTGTGGATAAATTTACGTTCCGTATGCAATATTAGTTAGCTTTTTACTGTTACTTTAGAAATATGAAACTTTACTGTTAATGTTAACTGTTTATTTATTATTTAAGCTGTGTTAGGTTTGAGGGGTGTACATTATATATTCTTAGTTCAGTTTATATGTTAGCTTTATTGATGTGAAAACTTTTGTTACGTTAGCACATATATTAGTTGGTCAGTATGATAAATAGGTTAGGTTATGATAAATATTTGTTTAATATTACTTACTATATTACTGTAAAATAACAGTGATATGTTACAGAGATATTTTTGAAAAAAGTGTGAATATTGTGCGGTCTATGTTGAGAATAAGCCGCTTGACAAAGTAGCAGCACATAGGGTGCACGTTTTTGTATGTGCTCTGTTAGTTGCTTCCACTGGGTGAAATTAAAGTGTTGGAACTTTGTTTAATGTTAACAGTTTTTATTCGTGCTTAAGATGTGTTAGGATTGTTGTTGCGCCATATTATCAGTTCAGATGATTCTATGTGAAGCTTTCATCAAGGTGAAAGCTTTGTCACGTTGTATACTCGTTGATCAATGTATAAGATAATTTGACAACCCTGTATAGATCAGCTTTATTTATTGATTAGTATGATAGATAGATTATGTGTCATAAAATTTTTGTTAGGTTTTCTTAAAAAATTACTATGCTAATGTTATGAACACCAAGGCATTAGCAAAACATAAATATTGCTAATAAATTTGTTACTCATGGATTATACGACAAGGCAAAAGAATCAAATACTGGCTTCTTGAAAATGTTTCGAAAATGAATAAACCAAAGAATCATGGGTATTGCTTAATGTTTCAGAAATATGGGAGGAGTTTGAACAATTTCTCGAGCTTGTATCTAATAACTCTAATGAAACCACGGGATATATACAGATACAAAAGTGAAAACAAATTTATAACTAAGGTCTGGGTTTTGAAATACAAATACTAACAGAAATTGAATCGACTGTAAAACCTGATAGTGAAAATACACTTTGAACAAGAAAATACAGTTAAAGTTATAGCGCCTTATATGGTATTATTTGAACCAATATGGTTCGTTCGTCCGTCATATACTTGCTTTACTTTCTTTTGATTGAAATTCGATAAGAAAAGTCTCATTGCACGGATACTGTTTGCCGCGATTTTCACGTCAGTAAGACATTTTTCGCTGCGCTGGTAGCGATGGCATCTACATCGGCACCTAAGCTCGGTGAAGCAAATATCTTTCCAGAACGGCTTTACCGTACTGGCACGATGTAGCATTTATATTTTTCTGTAAAACGAATGGAGAGCAGTATATTACCTTCGGCGGTGCAAATAATAGACCTTTATTCATTTCGGTTGAAGAATTCATCAAGATTATCGATACCACGGGAGCTTGGATAAAGGCCAAGTCTGTGTCATTTGATGGATTGCCTTCGGGTGAAATATCTATCAGAGAGGTGAGGCAGAGTCTAACGGGTTATATAATAGATGTTGCTTTCACTGCATCTGACAATGTTAAAAGTATTGATGTACGCAACTATTGAAAACCCAATGATGCTGTCACATTCATGCATACGTGTATAGGTTTCACTGTTCAATCATCTAAAAATATTACAGCTTTGGTTAAAATGAAAAACGAATTAACGTTTCATCTTAAAGATGTCGACATACTCGAGGACTTAATTCATATAGCTCAAGGTGTAATCTGTGATATTTACAATAAAACATGTGGTTTACCGTATAATGCGATATACAGGAGTGCGTTAACCACTATCAGCCTGGATACGTTTACTTCTCTCTGGAACGAGAGAATACGTGCTAGTGAACCTGTGTATGCCGAAGAATGGATTAGTGTTGTAAGCGGTATTTATACTTTACATCCTTTCAAGGGTGTGGAATCTCTGGAGAAATATATAGAACACTCTTGATTTGTTCAGAATCCCTATTCCCTGATTAGATTAATTAAACCATGTTTAAATCAACTGTATGTTTATGTATTATTTTAATGCTCTTTTCATTTAAAGAAAATTATATGTTATATAAATGAAAACTTGTTTTACTCCTAAACTTTATTAGTTAAGATGCTAGTGATGGCTGTTTATTCGTGTAGCCGTTGACTGTGGTAAGTATATTTATGTTCGTAGTTTAACTTTAACATGGGTAAAACTTTGTTATGTTTAAGCTGTTATCCTAATAGATCAATAGATCTATAAATCATGGATGGGTTGGGGATGATGGGGTTGGGTATTTTGATTTATGATTTTGATTTATTAGGGTGTATAAAAATGTAAATTTTTTAAGTTATAAACACGTTCAAAATTCATAAGTGCTGATTGAAACAAAAAAGTTTTAAGAAATACAAGGCTAAAAATTAAAGTTTTAAAAAAAAAAGTTTTAAAGAAATAAAAATAAGCCAGAGTTGTTGGGGAGGGTGGGGATGGTGGGGAGGCTCTGGAGGCTGGGGGAGGCTCTGGAGGGCTCCTGGAGGCTCCTGGAGGCTCTGGGGGCTCTATGGAGGCTTCAGGCTCTGAGAGGCTTTGGAGGGCTCTGGAGAGCTCTGGGGGTGTTTGATTTAAATAAAAGTATTTTTTTTTTAAGTTATAAACTTTAAAAAGAACATAAAAATGTTTAATTACGAAAAAAAAAATTTAAATCTTTAAATTTAAATTTTTTTTTTAAATTTTTTCATTAAATTAGTTTTTAAATTTTTTTTATAATTTTTTTAAATTTTTTTTAATTATTTAAAAAAAAGTTTTTTTATTAATTTTATTTAAATTTTTTTCTTTAAATTTTTAATTTTTTCTTTTTTTCTTTTTTGTATCGAGGATACATCATAAAGAAAGATGTATACAGGTTTTGTCAGTTCCTATCTCAATATTTCTGGGTTTTGGGCGGGAGACACCTTTGGGAATTGTGTATGACTATTTAACCTACATATATGATGTGAGAGTACCTTATATGATTAGGTATATATCGGAGTTCAATCCCTCCTATGTCAATTTTCAATGATTGAGGGCCAGGAGCCTATGGGGGTCCTAGACACCCTAAACGGTCTTATAACCATCATATTCGAGCTTACGACCTCGATAACCTATATAAACACACCAATATTGTTGTTATACGAATGTTTATTAACTCGGCACCACCAACGGCTCCGGCACCCATTTGGAACCAACTCCTCAGATTCCAATACCAACTCTTTCCAGAAATTCAACTCTGAATCCTCTACTAAATTTCAATACCTTCTTCGAACATGTCCCTTCAGATTTTTAGGGGCTGGGGCCGGGGGACCCGCAGGGACGTAACCTCGTCTACGACGAGGTTGCCTGCTCTTATTTACCAAATTTAAAGCGATAGATAATTCTAACCAGCGTAAAGATACTATATCGGAGCCATGGGCTAAGCCGGAGCCGGGCCAGACCTAAAAATCATTTCACCTGTATATATATATATATATATATATATATATATATATATATATATATTATATATATATATATATATATATATATATATAACACTATATATATATACCTTATATACTCTAACATATATGGTCAGGAGGCGAGTCGAAGAGCTAGCTTGCGGCTAGGGTGGAACCAGACACCGAACGGGGCTGAAGGTCGCTGAAGCAGGCGGAGCGGTGCGGAGACAGAACCGCAGCCGGAGTCGGAGTAGGAGACAGGAGGACGTAGTAGAAGGAGTCGGTGTATGTAAAAAACGACTCCCTGCAGGAGTCGTTTTCGACTCAAATTCGAACCCTTACAGGGTTCGAATTTTCGACGTAATAATAATAATAATAATAATGGCAACATAATAATAGCTAATAACCAACTGTATATCAAATAATAATAATAATAATAATAATATAATAATAATAATAATAATAATAATAATAATAATAATAATAATAATAATAATAATAATAATAATAATAATAATAATAATAATAATAATACAGAACAGACAGACCTTCGGTCTGTCTGTCATATTCGGTTGGTCCGATCTTGCCCTTAGGCCTAATCTTCGATCGCTCGGAAGCAGCAACAAGGGCGTAGCGGCTATCCCTGAGTGGAATACCTATACGTCCACAAGAGCACTTGAAATTTCGCGGGTAACAGGAGCTTAATACATACATAGAACATATACTAAGTTTGAAAGCTTTTTGAGATATCGCTGCCCGATTGCAAACTGTAGGAATACTACTCACAGGAGGCCGGGCAACCTCTAAAAAAAATAAAGCAAATGAAAGCAACAAATGTAAGAAAATAATTCAAATTACTATTTATTACTATTAAAATAATGTTTAAAATGTTTTTCAAGGACGCTAATTTTAGATTAAAATCATTTATTTTCTTCCGAAACATTATTTTTCATAAGGATCATTGACTGGAGGAATTTCGATTTGTGCCTCCGTAGAGAGCGTAATTATAATGCTTTCAAAACACTGGCTGTCATGGCAATGTAAAAGAAACCGTATTCTTATTTTGTCTATTTTGAGGATTTTTCTACAAGGCCTCCTTTCGAGAACGTCATAAAATAACCCCTCCCCAAATTGGCCAGTTTTCAATAAATATGTGAAACAAAATAAAATAAAGAAAACTATTTTTTTTTTAAAGTAAATAAAACAAAACCTTATTTAATATATATATATATATATATATATATATATATATATATATATAGTATAATATATGATAATATATATAATAATATATATATATATATATATATATATATATATATATCTTCTATATATATATATATACATATATATATAGAGAGAGAGAGAGAGAGAGAGAGAGAGAAGAGAGAGAGAGAGAGAGAGAGAGAGAGAGAGAGAGAGAGAGAGAGAGAGAGAGAGAGAGAGAGAGAGAGAGGAAATCAGTGTTGTCAAGCCACTATAAAGAGAAACCTTTTGTGATAGTTGACAATATCATCATTCGAATAAAGGGAAAGATTTTCAAATTATACTTTAGGTATTACGATTTATGAATTCACCAAGTCTCAAACTAAAACAAGTTTCATAAAAACCTTAGATTCTTTAATAATACATATGGTATCTTTTTGACAGATCATTTTTATGTAATGAATTAACCGTGATTTGTGACCAAACAAATGCGCTAATATCTTTCGGAACAAGGACATTCAAACTATTTTAAAAACCATCGTAGAGAATGTTTCTAAGATGGGTTTCCTGGAATCTTATAGGCTTTGTACAGTCACTTCCCCCAATTACAGCAATAACTACTTCTGTTGAAAGGAGTTTTTTTCTTGCTAAATCGTATAAGACATCCCTGAAACTTTGACAGTCAGGGGCTCAGGGCTAGAACTGTCAGGTGGCCTTACTTTCCATAGAAACAGAACTTCTAATTAAGTTATCAAATCATCTCACATCCATCTAATTGTAATATTATAAATAAGTTCGCAGAAGAAAAGGAAAAATTGATCTTTGCTTTTCAAAGTAGCTATAGTTGGTGAGTACTTTACATACATTTGTATTCCATTTTCATATATATATATTTTGTATATATATATATACTTATCTTTATACTATATATATATATATATATACATATATATATCTTAATAATAACCAATAATATATATATACTTTATATATATATATATATATATATATATAAATAATAATATATATATATATATATATATATATATATATATATATATATATATATATATAATATAATAACAACAATAATATATATATATATATATATATATATATATATATATATATATATATATATAACATTTAGTGGAGTAAAAAGACTAGAGTTTATATTTGAACGTTGATATATATATATATATATAATATATGTATAATATATATAATATATATATATATATATATATATATATATATATATATATATATATATAATATATATATGCTTTATATATATATAATATATAACATATATATATACCGTAATATATATACTTTATATATATATATATATATATAATATATATAATAACATAATAATGATAAATAATAACATATAACGCCATATATATATACTATATATAATACATATATATATATATATTAATATATATATATATATATATATATATTATATATATATATATATATATAT
>JABUQX010141000.1:5000-7500 GCA_015478945.1 Trachelipus rathkii
TGGAAATTATGAAGTCAGATAGCTTTCACCATAAATTAAAAAAAAAAAAAAATTTGGTTTTCATTTATTTAACTGATAAAATAATATACCTAACAGGGCTTAGTCTTTAATATTATGTTAAATGTAAAATTCGCAGAATTTTTCTGAGAAGTTATTTTAAACACATTCTAATTTAATATATTGATTGGAAATAATGAAGTAAATTTGTTTAAAAATTACAATTTATTTTGAAAACTTTGTTTTCCCGAATGTAAGTGATAACGTATCCTATTTAGTTGCAGAGTCCTTCGCTTTATTTTAATCCTAAATGAAAACTCTTAGAATTTTAAACAAATTTAAGATGGGTTTTAGGTTTTGAAATATAGATATTTAAAGAAAAATTATTTAAACAAAATATGTTTTGTGAATGTAACATATAACAGGATATTCCTAAGGGTGCAAAGGCCTTAATATTAATCTTAAATGTAAATTACGTTAAATTCTAATTAGAAAACACCTGATTTTTTCTTATTTTATGTATGATTGTAAATTATGAAATAAAGATTTTAAAATGAAAATTTTATTTTAAATAAATTTGTTTCCCGAATGATAAAATCATGTACTTAAGAATTCCTAGGTTTTATTATTATTTCTAAATGTAAAATTCGTATACATCTACTTAGAAGAAACCTCGAACACCTGCTTATTGAATGTAGGATTATAAATTATGAAACAAAAATGTTTAAAAACGAAAATCTATTTTCAAAAAATTTGCTTCCCAAATGTGACAGATTACATGATATACCTAAGAAAGCTAGTCTTTAATGTTGTATAATTCAGTAAAAATTCTATTGATAAAATATAAATCCCTTGTTATTGAAGGGAGTAGGGCACCAGCAAATTATGAAGTAAAATATTTAAATGAAAATTTTTATAAAAAAAATTATTTCAGAATGTATAAAATGATATGATATACCCAGGTTTTAATATTAATCCTGAATGTAAAATTCGTAGAATTCGAATGTCAAAATACATCAAAGGATTGCTTTTTTAATGTAGAATGGGAAAATATGAAAAAAATAATAATGAAAATATATTTTTAAAACATTGATTCCCAAATGAAGCTGATAATAAATATACCTAAAGGGACCTAGACTTTAATATCAACCCTTATTATAAAGATAATAGATTTCTAGTGAGAAGACAACTTCTAGGCTTGCCTATTAAATGCATGATTTTAGATTTTGAAATAAGAATGCTTTAAAATGAAACCTGATTTTAAGAAAATTATATCTTGAATGTAGCCAATAACATGTTACACCTAAGAGTGTCTAGAAATATTAATCCTGAATGTAAATTTAGTAAAACTCTTTTGCAAAGACATCTACCAATTGTTTATTTAATTTAGGATTTGAAATTACAAAGTAAACATGTTTAAAAACGAAAATTTATTTTGAGTTTTTTTTCCGAATCCATTCGATAACATGATATACCTAAGGGGGCCTCGGCTGTAATATTAATCTTTAATGTAAATTTCGTAGAATTATGCTGGGAAGACACCTCAAACACTTACTTATTTAATATTGGATTTTAAATTATGAAGTATAAATATTTAAAAGGAAAATTTATTTAAAAAATATTTGCTTACTAATGTAACCGATATTATGATATACCTAAGGAACCTATTATTTAATAGTAATCCTGAATGTAAAATTCATAGAATTCCAATGAGAAGACACCTCAAATACTTGTTTATTTAATTTCGGATTAAAATTTATGATGTAAGTTTAAAAATTAAATTTTATTTCAAAAAAAATAAATTTCCGAACGCAATCGATAAAATTAAATATCTAGGGGTACCTATTTTAAAATATTATTAACACTGAATTTAAAATTAGTAGAATTCTACTAAGATACCTTATACTTGCTTATTTGATTCAGGATTGAAAATTATGAAATTTAAATTTTATTTAAATCAAAATTCTTTAAATATGTAACCTATATCAGAATATTCCAACGGAGATTACTATATAATATTCATTCTTAATATAGAGTTCATTAGAATTCTATTGAGAACTTACCTCAAATACTACAACTTGTTTAATATTAGGATTAAAATTAATAAATAAAAATCGTTAAAAATAGAAAAATTAATTAAAAAAAATTGCTCTTTAATGTATCCATCCAAATATTATACCTAAAGAAGATTGCCTAGGTTATGATATTAACCGAGAATGTAAATTTGTTAGGATTCTACTACAACGTTTAGGAACCTCAGCGCTTTGTAATTTAATGTAGGTCGGAAATCATAAAATAAAAATGAGAAGTTGTTTTAAAAAATTTGATTTCCAAATTTAACCGATAACATGATACACATAATTGGAATGAACTTTAATATTAATCCTTAATGTACAGTAATATTCGTAGGAATTCAATTGACAGGGCACTTCAAAATCTTGCTATTTATTGTAGGATCAAAATTCTGGAAATAAAGATGTTTTTAAATAAAAATTTTTAAAAA
>JABUQX010141000.1:15000-20000 GCA_015478945.1 Trachelipus rathkii
GTTATAAATAAATAGTTTCCACTCTTCCTTCAGCTATTGCTATGGTGAACCTACAGTCAAATTTTCTTTCCCCAAAATATATGGTGTATTTTCATGAATATCTCATTCATGAATCATGAAAATGCATCCATATTATGAGCAAAATTTACATTATCATATATCATTATTTATTATATATTTCTTTTTAATCAAATAATTGCTGATCTGCTCTTATCCGCCGATGTTATTATTACTGCTGAATTCTTTGCAGAACTTGCACCACCTAAAAAGGTACAATCCAAACAACATAGAGCAAATCATCCTGCTGATACTTCTACTGAATAATTTTAAGCGTTCTGAACTTGTGCCTTATCTTGACTCACTTTCATCCTCTTTAGAGAATAGATTTTCAGAAAACAAAGTGCCTGCATTTCATCTTTTCCATTTGCATCCGTTTCTTATGTTATGTGCTCACGTAGGCAGTTTGTTTGAGAAAGTAAAATGCTTTTAAGAGTTTTATGATCTTGATATCAACAAAATTTATACCCAAACTTACTTATGGTATATCTCGTGGCTGGATAAAAAAATGGACAAGCAAAAGTTGAAAGACTTGAAACCTATTGAAGAAGCCGACCTCGTTTTTCCTCAAATCAAAACCTGTCTATTAATTGCACTTGTGCTAAAGTGTTCGACAAGTAACAATGAAAAGTCTTTCAGCACTCTGCAAAGAGTAAAGACTTGGCTAAGAAACACAATGAACAAAGACAGGCTTAATGGACTATGTGCAATGAGTTTTCATAAAAGATTAGTAAGTGAATAAATGAACGAATTGGAAACAAATGTAATTGCGAAATTTGCCGAAAATCCAAGGCGTCTAATGCTAATTTAGATTTAATATGTTTCCACTTATGTCTCAAATAGGTATTTTTTTTCTACTTACCTCGTTACAAATAAAAAAAATTAGTTACAACTGTTGTAGACGGGCTATTTTACTTATTTTATAACTGAAATAACTTTTTTTCCTATAATATTTTTTTATCAGCCTTTGAAAAGTTTAACCAGCCCACACCGTCTAGTGATCAGTGTGAGCAAGGACATAAATCACTCCACCTTTGCCAACCCCTAAGTCAAATCCTGCGTACACACACACATATATATATATATATATATATATATATATATATATATATAACATATATCTTAACCTTAACTATATATATATATATATATATATATATATATATATATATATATATATATATATATATATATATATATATAATTATCTTTCATTAATTTGGTAAAATGTATGCTATGAATATCAAACACAGTACATAAAATCTGAAAGTAAATAATCTTAGTAACATAAAACTCACTTTCTTAATTTCTTTTGTTTATGTTTCATTAACTATTTAAAACAATTTCAGTTCATCTTTGGGTCTACAATTCCCATTTGTTTTAAGTCATTCTTATTAATAGTTGTCGACAGCTGAATGAAAAGGTTAATAAATGTTTGTAAGCAAAAGGATGTGCTCAGTATAATCAATTAGCTCTTTCTTGTTGTTACAAAAAGGATTTGAATGTTTTAAGGAGAATCAATAAATTCTTTAATTAAATATTGTAAAATTTCACAATTTTCAATTTTTGGCTTGGAATTAAGGATTTAATTATGTCTTTACATTTTGGATTACGATTTTATTTGATATGTGCTGAAATTTTGGGTTTTAAAAAGTTTAACGTGTTGAATAATAAATGGAGAAAAATTCTATCTGAGTTATATTACAACGTTCACTTCGTTTTCTTTCTAAGTTTTTACCTTCTGCATTTAGTTCTCAACATAGTACAAATTTCACCGGATAACAGAAATGAATCTGAAAAAGATGTAAAATCAAATGATGTACTTTCTACTTTTTTTAGTTACTTATTCTGGTATCACGGTGTCATTTACTGTTGCTTATCCTCTATTTTGCTTATTTATTTCAGAATTTATTCAAAAAAACTACTATGCTTTGTAAGGAAACTTAGAAGACGTTCACACTCAAAGGAAAACTATATATATTTTTTATTTAGTTTTTTTAAAGCTTTGAACAATATTTGTTTTGCAATTTCAAATTCCCTCGTAATGTTCTTTTCAGTTAATAAGGAAAAATCTCTCTTTATTGCTACACTCTACGCAGTAGTCGTTTTCCACATGTGGGTTCACGTGTTAAATTTGCAATGTCTTTACATTTGTTTCACGGAACAGATTTCAAGCTATCTCGGAGTCTTTTTGAATAATGTTTATAAACTTGAAAAAACACAAAGCAAAATGGTTCTTCATCTTAGCCCCGATGAAAATGAAAAAGAAGTTGTTAGAAATTTGCATAAAATTCTGATTTCTACAATAAGCATAGTGGAAGAGTTTTATTCTCTTTTCCAAAAGCCAATTTGCCTTTTATTTACAGTAAACTTATTTACTTTAATATGCTATATTACACGCTTGGCAAAGTTTGGAATTCTGACTGATTTTGTTGCTTCCTTGCAAGCCTTGTATCTTGCATTTCTGATAATATTTTTATCTGATACCCTAAATGAACAGGTATGTAAAAAAAAAAAAATAAAAAAAAAAAACATTTATGCGTAACTGAAATCGGGGACTACCCAAATTCGTCGACCGGGAAATTTATCGACGATTTTTTCCGTCGATGAAAAATTTCCCTTTCGACAAAAAAAATTTAAAGGTAAAATGGTTGTCAAATTTTTTTCTAACTCGCCTAAAATATAGAAACAATAAATCATCCTGACCAAATCGTAGACAAAATATTTTAATTTATTTCAATTTATTTTTATGTTTCTTGCTATTTCTGATATATATATATATATATATATATATATATATATATATATATATATATATATATATATATATATATATATATATATATATATATATAGAAATATATACTCTTTCTTTCTTATATATATATATATATATATATATATATCAGAGGGGACTCCTACACTCGAGCTTAGCTCGAGTTATCATAATAGAAACGATCAATCTTCTACAAACTGCATAAAGTTACAATGAAATTTTCTTATTTTTTATGCTAAAATTGGTCATATGAAAGAAATATTACATAATACATATAAAAGATTATTTAAAATATAAACAAAAGGTGTAAGAATCATCGTCATTGATATAATGCTGTTTTCCAATGAACTGTATAAAGGTCACACCTCCGACTGAACTATAAAAGGTGACACCTCGGGCTTTCCCAAAAAGGCCGAGTAGAAAATTTTGAGACAGTATACACACATTCGTGAATTTAATTTTTTTACAAGTTGTTTTTCTCTCCTAGATCTAATGAAACACTCGTTTTATTTAAAAATTAAAATAAACATTTATTTGTTTTTAATACTGTACATTTCGGATAAAAAAAAATATTTAAATTCTAATACCAGAATTTAGCCTTTGGGATCTATTACTATCATAATAAATTGGCATCTCTTACTTACATAATAATAATAATAATTTTATAATAAACAATATCTAATAAAATAAATAAAAATAATAAAGAAATTAATAAAATACTAATAATAAAATTATAAAATAAATAATAATACTAATAATACTAATAATAATAATAATAATAATAATAATAATAATAATAATAATAATAATAATAATAATAATAATAATAATAATAATAATAATAATAATAATAATAATAACAATAATAATAATAATAATAATAATAATAATAATAATAATAATAATAATAATAATAATAATAATAATAATAATAATAATAATAATAATAATAATAATAATAAAAGAATAATTTAAGAAAAAAATAAAAGTTAACCATCGAATTAAATTTAAATTAAAGAAAACTTATAAAATAGTAATAACTCAAGTATCTTTTGTCTTTTTATATATATATATATATATATATATATATATATATATATATATATATATATATATATATATATATATATATATATATATATATATATATATATAACTATATATAAATAATATATATAATATATTTATATTTTTTCTTACTTATATATATATATATATATATATATATATATATATATATATATATATATATATATATATATACTATATATATATATATATATATATATATGTATATATATATATATATATATATACATATATACATATATATATATATATATATATATATATATATATATATATATATATATATATATATATATATATATATATATATATATATATATATATGGGCTTTTTTTCAGTGAAAACTTTGGGTTAACAAAAGGATTGCGCAGGTCGCCGCTAATTATGTATCTATATACATATATGAAGCGATATTACAAATGGATACAGTTTTGTACCTAAGTATATTCACATGCATATACTTATATATATATATACTTATATATATATATATATATATATATATATATATATATATATATATATATAAATATATATCTTTATAATATATATCTATATATATAACTATATAACCAACATATATATACCTAACGCCCTTGCCTATATATATATATATATATATAATATATATATATATATATATATATTAGGGCTAGGTTAACGTCAACATCGATACGTGCAGGTTAGTTCTAGATGAGAGGAAAGGTCGATCCGTGCAGCTGCGGGTTGCGTGATTGGTGGCCAGGTTGGCAGTAGAGCTAGGGAAGATTAGCTTAGAGTTTTTGAGGTTTGTTAGAGAAATCAGATAAATATATATATATATTGATATAAATATATATATATACATATATATATATATATATATATATATATATATATATATATATATATATATATATATATATATATGCTATATATATATATATATATATATATATATATATATATATATATATATATATATATATATATATATATATATATATATATATATATATATATATATATATATATATATATATATAGCAACAAATAAAGTCATTGAACATTATATATATATATATAATATATATATATA
>JABUQX010141001.1:2500-5000 GCA_015478945.1 Trachelipus rathkii
CATAGGATATATATATATATATATATATATATATATATATATATATATATATATATATATATATATATATATATATATATATATATATATATATATATATATATATATATATATATATATATATAACATATATGATATATATATGTAAAAGTTACTTAACGCCCACACGGAACGGGAGCTCAGATCAAAAAAAAAAATTTCCCAGGTAGCCTCTATGATACATAAATAGATGTTTTAGGGTTGAAATGAAATTGTTTTTTGTAGTAGCGTTGTTTGTCAGACAATTTGGTGTAATGTGAGCTGTTTGATCCTGCACATTTATTTTCAACATTCTTTAAATCAGTAGGTTTCATTTGTGAAAATTGATACGTTTGCGGCGTTTCCTCTTTCAGTTTTTTACTGGGTCCTGCTGGTATATATATATATATATATATATATATATATATATATATATATATATATATATATATATATATATATATATATATATATATATATATATATATATTTACTGATGCTATACATATATAAATGCAATATGTATATATATATAATAATAATATCATAATAATAATAATAACTGTTACTGGCATCTTTGTATCTTTGTATATAACATAAAAAATCGATCACTTACTATTTATATGCATATATGTATGTAATATAATAATAATATATATAGTGGTGATTGAAGTCTTTCATATTGGTATATGTCTAATCCCCAAAATATATATTATATAAAAAACGTATATAAAAATATTAATATATGTAATATATATGTATTATAATAATATAGCCAATAACCAATAATAATAATAACTTTCCATACCATATATAACTATGTATATATATATATAGATATAAGAGAAGTGGGATAGCGAGGATCACTATATATGTATGTATCTATACAAATATGTATTTTTAATATCTCTCTCTCTCTCTCTCTCTCTCTCTCTCTCTCTCTCTCTCTCTCTCTCTCTCTCTCTCTCTCTCTTGTATTACTTGTTGGGGTTAAGGGTTAGATGGGGACCATTCAGGTCCCCCTTAACCCTGGTCCTCTTGACTTCAAAGGATCCATGGCAAGCAAAAAAGCGAACCAGGTCCAAACACAGTATCCACAAGAAGAATGTACCTACCCTACCCTCTGGCCAAAACCAGATAAAGTTCCCACAAGACGCCCCGATGAGGCAGTCTATTTCAAAGTATCTAACAACTATTAATACCTATCCCAGACTCTCTCTCTCTCTCTCGTTTTGACTATTTTATTTATACATTGGCATGGTATAGCCTTAACATCGGCACCACTTAACAAATATTTTTTGTTTATAACTTTGAATTTAAATGTTAAAATTAATAAAACAGAAAAGTAAAATGTAAGGAAATGATAGGCTATAGGAAATAATGCACATATGATAACTTCAAGAATATGCAATCTTAGGCTTTTACACGAATTGATGTAAGTAAACAACTATAAATTATTTTACAAAAAAATTTAATTTATTGTAAATTATTATATTTTAAAGATATTCTTAGTATTATTTTAATAATTACATTATCAAAACTAATAATTATCGAAAAAACTACAATAGCTCCTCACTCATCAAAATGTAAACAAAGAATATATCGATCATTAATCGCATTATCTTCAACTTGAAAATATCGATTCAATTGCTAATGTAAACAGTAATCGATGGTTACAATATCGATTTTATTATAGAAAAAAATAGGAAACAGTAATCGATGGTTACAATATCGATTTTATTGCAGAAAAAGATATTATCGATACCTACTCGTTCCCCAGAGCCAGGAAGAAGCCAACGAAAAATAAAATGGAAAGTGTAAAAATAAATTTTTCACACAAAAAAAGTGTGAAAACCGCCTTAATATCATAAATCAGGACATACCTTTTTTTCGAAGGAATATAATACAAAACATTAAGATATTCAAGAAAAAAGACAAATTGATTTATCGGGACAGTGAAAATGTCCCGACAAATCACCTGCTGTCCCGGTCACGCAGGTGTGTATCGCTATGACTGTCCCGATAACGTAAGTAAGCTACACACACACACACACACACACACACACACACACACACACACACACACACACACCTGCACACCTACACACACAAATAAACTTTTAAGCTTTTAGGGAAAATAACGAAAAAAAACAATGAAATCTTTTTCTATTTTTAAAATCTTTACACACACACACGCACAATTACACACCCACACCTACACACACACACACTTTGAAAGATCTTAAAATTTGTTGAAATATTTCATCCCTTATCTCTATTGTTATTCCCTTCTGTCTGGGGAAGTGTCGAGACATTTTTATCTTGTATTTCTTTATTGTTATTGCCTCGTTTGTTCTGTTGGGAGCTTATATTTATGTCTCTTTCATCACTTATATCATATTAAGGGAATATATATATATATATATATATATATATATAAAAATATATATATATAACCAATAATATATATATATATATATAT